>JAJTUV010002775.1:0-160514 GCA_021653895.1 Mastomys natalensis
TTTCTTTTTCAGTGTGTTGTTGTTAGTGAACAGAAAGGCTACTGATTCCTGTAAATTGATTTTCTGTATTGTCCCTCATTTTAGCTAGGGTTACTCTTGCTATAATGGAACACCATAGCCAAAAGCAAGTTGAGGAGGTGTCTTCGTCAGTGTTCTATTGCTGTGAAGAGACACAGCTACCGTGGTAACTCAGTGAAGAAAGTCAGGACAAGAATTCAAGCAGGGCTGGAACCTGGAGGCAGGAGCTGATGCAGAGGCCATGGAGGGGTGCTGTTTACTGGCTTGCTGCTCATGGCTTGCCTAATCTGCTTTCTTATAGAACCCAGGACCACCAGTTCAGAGTGGTACCATTCATAATGAGTCACCTCAGACACTAATTAAGAAAATGTCCTACAGGTTACCATCGGTCTAGTTTTATGGAGGCATTTTCTCGATTGAGATTCCTTCCTCTCAGGTGACTATAGCTTGTGTCAGGCTGACATAAAACCAGCAGTATACATAAATCTTTCTGACTTTGTTGATTGCTTCTGAACATTTTCTGATGGGATATTTGGGATCTCTGATGTATATCACTTGTAAATAGGGATGTTTGGGCTTCTCTCCTGCTTGTATCCCTTTAATTTCCTTCTTTGCCTTATTGCTCCAGCACTTTGAGCAGAGTGTTGCAAAGGAGTAGGGGTGGTGGACAGCCTTGCCTCATTCCTGACTTCAGTGAAATTGCTTCCTGCTTTTCTCTTGGGATGATATTGGCTCTGCTTTGTCCTTTTTTTGTTTTTTTTTGTTTGTTTGTTTGTTTTGTTTTTTTCTGAGACAGGGTTTCTCTGTGTAGCCCGGGCTGTCCTGGAACTCACTCTGTAGACCAGGCTGGCCTCGAACTCAAAAATTCACCTGCCTCTGCTTCCCAAGTGCTGGGATCAAAGACGTGTGCCACCACCACCCGACTTTTTTGTTTGTTTGTTTGTTTTTTTGTTTTTTTGTGCTCTGCTTTGTCATACACAGAATTTATTATGTTGAGATGGATTCCCTCCAGATCTACCATCTCTAAGGACTTTTGTCATGAAGGCATGTTGAATTTTTGTCAAATGATTTTTCTATATCAGTTTAGATGGTCATATGACTTTGTCTCTCTCCATAGCTCTGACTATCCTGTAACTCACTATGGAGACCAGGCTATCCTTGAACCTACAGAGATCTACCTTTGTGCTTTTTCCTCCCAAATGCTGGGATAAGTGTGTGTGCCACCATGCCAGGCAGCATCCTGTGTCTCAATGAGGATCCCTAAAAGATGGAATGCTATGTCTTAGAGAAATGGCTACACAAGAAGGAAGAATAGAAAAGACTTCTCGTCTTCCCCACACAGGTGCACACACATCTGCATAAACACACAGACAAACACTAAAACATAATAACAAAAAGTAAAAAAAAAAAAAAAAACTGTAGTAGGAATTGTAGTAGAATCATTATATCTAGGGTAAACATTAGAATGAAATAGTTGTTTTTCACTACATCTAGGGTAGACATCAGAATGAACAGATATTTTCTACAAGTACTGTGACCTTGAAGAAGTCATTGTAGAAGCCAGTGATTGTTTTCTTTATCTATAGGTTGTTTTCCTGAAGGAGCTTTACATCTTTGCCTGACTTTGGTCACAGGGGAGTCCTGGCACATCTGGAATGGCTTGCATTATCGAGTGCTGCATACAGTGCACAGTAATGACTAAAGTTGTAGGGCCGTGAGGTTTTCCTTCAGGAAACATACAGGTTAGGTTAGGGGCTTTGGTATGAGGGACTTGTTTTACCCAAAACCCAACTTTTGTGTAACAATCAATAACTATGCTTTTGCATGCCTGTTTGAGATTCAGTCCATAGAGGTTGGGTCTCCCTGCTGCCAGCAGGGCCTTAACTCATCCTTGAGTGACTCTCTTTGATTGACCCTCATAATTCAGAACACTGACACCAAACCAAATCAAAATCAATCAATCAATCAGTCAGTCAGTCAGTCATTCAAAGAAACAAACCCCTTCAAAACACCACCCTCAACCCCCAACGGCTGCGGCATGGTATGGAGCCCTGTGTTCAGTCTCTAGAACCACAACAAAAATAACCAGGGAACTTTTTTTATTTTTTTTTATTTTCAAGACAGGGTTTCTCTGTGTAGCCCTGGCTGTCCTGGAACTCACTCTGTAGACCAGGCTGGCCTCGAACTCAGAAATCTGCCTGCCTTTACCTCCCAAGTGCTGGGATCAAAGGCGTGTGCCACCACTGCCCGGCTCAGAACTTAATTTTAACAATATATTTTAACACACTGTTATTCTTGTGTTTTACCAGCAAGAAAGGCTACAAGTTTTTCCTACTTCTTAATATATACCTTTTGTGTGTAAGCTAGACAGGCATTGTACCAAGTGATCCCATTCCCAGTCTTGAACTATATACTCTTATATTTATTTATTGCTCCCTCCTCTCCCCCAGCCAGGGCCTCTATGTAGGCTGTCCTGGATCCACCTAGGTAGATCAAGGCTGGAACTTACAGAAATTTGTGGGGCTCTGTCTTCTTTGTACTGGGTGTGTGCCATCACATCTGGCTGCACTATGCTTTTAAGATTTTATATTTATTTATGAGTGTGTATGTATATGTGTGTATATGTGTGGTTGCACACGAGCCATGGTGCCTGTTGGACCTCAGAAGATAACTTGACAGAATCTGTTCTGGCCTTACATTATGTGGGTCCCAGGATTGAATTTAGCTCATTAGGCAGGGCAGCAAGCGCCGTCTTCCGTAATGTCGTCTTTCTCTGCACTATTCTTTGATGTCATGTATTTTTAGACTGGCAGCACCTGTCATTTTTTTTCCCCAATATATTTCAAGGGCTCAGTAGCTACATGTGGCCAGTAATAACCATACTATACACGATAACGCAGGCAGAGACAAAGGTGGTTTTGCTTCAAGGGCCAGCTCAGCTGACGGGCTGTTTTAGGAAGGGGCACCTGCAGAATGCGGTGCAGGCTTTCTTTTTCTTTCTCCACTCGTCTTTGGAGTCCTTTCAAGGGTCCTGGGTGTGATATCTGAGGTCTCATCTCTTAGGCGACTGAGACTCTACATATACGAATTCACCCCAAGCAATGCCCTGGGGCCACTCAGCTCTTTGTTCTGGTTTTGCCGCAGTGACCTCTCAGCCGGGTATCGCTCGATTTCCACCGCAACACTGCAATGGGCGGAGCCAGAGGGCGCGCGGCGCCGAGGCTCCCTTTTGATTGGTAGGTGGCCGGGTTTTAATCTTGCCTGCCAAGGTAGGGAGGGCGCTCGTTGAATCTCGAAAGTTGATTGGTCAGTCGTGTGGCGCGAGCGGTGGCTGCGCCCCACGCTGATTGGCAGGAGGGACGCACGCATAGAGAGGGGCGGAGCCGGAGTCCAGGAGTGTTGCTCCTTGTGTGTAGGGCTGGGTGGTGTTTGGTGCGGCAGGGCGGCCACTCAGCTGCAGCAGTGCAGGTGCTATCCTGTGGAAGAACCATGAAGCACTACGAGGTAAGCAGCGCGGGGCCCTGGGTGATGGCCACCGCAGACCGCAGTGTCCTGCAGGACCTCGGGACATTTTTTTTATGGTCCGGCTTTCTGCCATGGCGCAGGCGCAGTGTAATTTCACTGCGCATGTGCAGGGGGTATTTATAAACCTGCCACCCAGGTTGTTTGGAGATGCCTTTTCTTAGGGTCTTGCAGGGCCTAGGAGAAGCTTGCAGCTTTCTTGCAGCATCCTCGGTGTCCTGAGTGGCAGGTGTTCAGGAGGAGTGAAGTGCGGAGCACTTGTTTTTGGTGTGAGCGATCCTCTTGCACAAACCTCGCACAGTGTCAGCGCCTCGGGCTCAGGAGGGGCTCTGTAGCCAGCCTGCCTCTTCTGACCTTCGCACCCACCTCGCCACAGATGCCTGGGCGGCGAGGGAGTTGGTTCCAGGGTCTTGCCAGCTGGTGACCGCCAGGGAAGAAATCCGAATGCGCAAGACCATTCTGGAAGCTCAAATCATCTGACTGTATATAGGGTTTTCTTTCCTCTTAAAATCAAGTCTTCTGATGCTCTTCTCGACCTAACTGATGATACTAATTTCGTTGTTGCTGATTTTTAAGTAATTATAAAACAATAACTCATTGGTCACAATCATAGTAAGAATACATTAGTAAGGACTTTAAAGGTTTATTTATTTCATGTATGTGAGTACACTGTCGCTGTCTTCAAACACACCAGAAGAGGGCATCAGATCCCATTACAAATGGTTGTGAGCCACCATGTGATTGCTGGGGATTGAACTCAGGACCTCTGGAAGTGCAGTCAGTGCTCTGAACCTCATAGTCCTGCTGCGGTGGGATTCTTAATTTCTTACTAATTAAGAAAGAAAAGTAGGTGAAAGTCAAAGATGTCAAGCGTGTTGTGGAAAGATCCCTGCTAGTAATTGCAGAACAGGGAGGAAATGCAGATTTCCTCTCAGAGACATAGTTCCTAACCACTAGCAATGCAGTTCCATAAAGGAAGGCTGGCAAGCTGAGAGTTCTTGTAGTTCCCCCCCCCCCCCCCCCGATTTTAAATTTGTGATGAAATTTGACAGCCTAGGTCTAGCCTTAGGTTAGTTTTTTTTCCCCCTTCTCTGCCTGCTCCCTTTAATTTATAGTGCTAGGGTTGGAACTCAGGGCCTTTCTTCTGCTAGGCAAGCACTCTCAAATGCTTGTAAAATCGAAACTGTACAGCATTGTACACTATATCCCTATTTCCTATTCCCCCAGCCCCTGGCAACCACCACTTGTCTCTGGAAACTGGCATACTTTAGGAACCTCACTTACGTAGGAGATCATCCTGTTTTTATCACAAGTTGGATGCTGATATTTCCATTCATCTTCTGTATTGTGATTATTGTTGATAGTTTTCCCAGGGCCTTTGCAACTAGTCTAGAAAGCCTCTTCTGTCTTTTAAAACATGATGCCAGAGAACCAGGAGGTTGGAGTCTGCAATCTTTATGTTCCATTCAATTTTGTGCTTTCAAAAGGAGTCCCCCTCACCCCCAGGGTGCTTTTCCTTTCTCACTTCTCTTGCCCTGGGGGAAAAGCCATATTCGGTTTGAGAAGTACAGTGGAGGATGGAGTTTGCAGCGAGTGGAAAATTAGGCCAGGTAGGCTTCTGAGACCAGTGGCTGCTTTGTTTCAGGGAGCGTGAACACAGGCTCATGGTTTGGCCTGGAAAACCGTGCACTTGTGTATTTCAGTGCCTCGTTTCTCCCAGTGCCTAGACGGGCTGATGGCAGTTCTGGTGTCACACACGAGGTCTGGGTTCCTTCCTTAGCAGCATTGCACAACAGAGGCAGGTGAGAAGCGAAGTGGGGAATAGGGACGGAGCCCATTGGTAGAGCACTTTCCTGTTGGAAGCCCTGGTCAGATCCCTGGCACTGAGTAAAACCAGGCAAGCTGGCACGTCTTTAGTTCCAGGTCTTGGGACATGGAGGCAGAAGGATCAGAAGTTCAAGGTTATCTTCAACTACATAGTGAGTGTGATGCCAACCTGGGCTAGAGATACCGTCTCAACAATCCAAACCATTCCAGGACAGCCAGGGCTACACAGAGAAACCCTGTCACGAAAAACAAAAAACAAAAAAAAAAAAGTCCAAACCATTCCTGGACAGCCAGGGCTACACAGAGAAACCCTGTCACGAAAAACAAAAAACAAAAAACAAAAAAAATCCAAACCAAATGAAATAGACAAAAAAATAAAAACAGCTTGAGGACCCAGGAGGACACCACAGGAAGACCAACAGAGTCAACTAACCTGGACCCTCGGGGCTCCTGGAGACGGAACCATCAACCAAAGAGCAAACAGGCTGGACCTAGGCCCCCCATGTATGTAGCAGATGTGCAGCTGGTTTTCATGGGCCAACAGCTGGAGTGGGGACTGAGCCCTGACTGATGCCTGCCTGTGGATCCTGTTTTCTTGCTGGGCTGCCTCCGTGGGAGAGGATGCTCCTGCAGTCACTTGATGTGCCAGGGTGGGTTGGTACCTGGTGGGGGGGGGCTCTCCTTTATCAGAAGAGAAGGGGAAGGGGTGGGAGGAGCTATGTGAGGGGGCTGGGAGGAGAAAGGGGGCTGTAATGGTTATGTAAAGTGAATAAATAAACAAATGGGAAAAATAAAAACAAAAGACCAATGTGATTTTAGTTAAAAAAAAAAAAAAGATTTCATATATATATTTTTTTTGTTCTCTGTTGACATTTGCCTAGTACCCACTGAGGCCATAGTTTTGGGATCGGAGCATCTTCTAGCCCAGTTTGCGGAGCTGTCGGTATAGACCAATATGAATGGAAAAGATGCTTTCATAGTTAAGATCTTGGAGAAAAGTGTCAGCTATCCACATTAAAGAGTCGAGTTCTGGGCTGTCAGGCCTGCACACAGGAGACCCTGAGTTCCAGCTCCAGTCCTAGATAAAACCAGGCATGGCCGTTCCTGTTTGTGATCACAGGACGTGGGAGGGGAAGGCAACGGGATTAGAAGTTTATAGTCATCCTTGTCTAGTTACATCGTGAATTCCAGGCCATCCTGGTAGGATGGCTCAGCAGGTAAAGGTCTCTGCACCTCACGTGGTTGATAGGGAAGAAATCCCCAGGCTTCCCTCTGACTTCCACGGGAACACACCAGTGTGCATTCAGTTACAACAAATACAAACGTAGTTTTTCTTCAGTAGAGTCTGTAGCCAGTGTAGCTCTGCCTGACCCTGAGAGGCCTGGAACTTGCCTTGTATCTGAGACTGGCCTTGAACTCAGAGCTCTCCTTCTGTCTCCCCAAGTGCTGTGTTTAAGTTGTGCGCTACCACCACAGACCTAAAAATTTAATTTAAAAAACAAAATAATAGATACCGCCGAAGCACTGAGGCCATCCCTTGCCCTCAGGCACCTCAGTCCACTGGGAAATCTCCCTGTCTCAGTAGCCTTGGAGACAGACAGCTCTTTGAAGACCTACCTGAGTTTGATCCTTGCACCCCACAAGGTGACAGGAGAGAACCAATTTCTAGAATACACTGAATTTTAAGAAAGAGAAAAACTTTTTGCCTATAGGTAGACACTTTAGAGATTATGACATACAGTTAATTTTTTTTGGGATATTGTGGTGCTAAGCTGGAATCCAGGGTCTTGCACAGGCTAACCAAGCACGCTGTCACTGAAGCTGTGCCCCTAGACTGAAGGCCAGTTGATGTGACAGACTTGGTGCTGAGGGCCTGGAGAGATGGTTCTAAAAGACCCAGGTTCAATTCCCAACACCACCGACATTCTGTCTCACCACCTGTAATGCCAGTTTAGGGCTCCAGCACCAGCTTCTGTCCTGTGGGCATTGCATAAGCTAAGTGCACATAATGTACTTGTAGGTAAACAACCCTAAAAAAGTCGAGCTCAGAAAAGTTCAGGACTTATGCCCTCATGGTCACATGGTCAGTTACTGTCACAGGGAAGACCCAAGACACAGTGGATTCTACCTGGAGTACAGATTGTGGCTTTTTGATAAGTTTCATATCAGTACAGTTCCTTGCTTATTTATCAGGAAAGAGAATCCCTTCAGTGGCCTAGGCCTAGTGGAGGTGAAGCGTCCAGAGCAGGTTGGCTTTGGGATTATAAATCAGCGGGGTTGATATGAAACAGCTTATCCTGGCTCAGGTTTTTTTTTTTTTTTGCCATTGGAGACGATGCTCGGAGAGCATGCCTGTGGTAGCTTGAGACAGCTACTGTGCCTTGTAAATCTGCCTGTAAATCCTCGAGAGGCAGCCCATGTAGAGAGAGCCTCTGTAGCCCGGGCTGACCTGAAGCTCATGGAATGATGAGAATTCACCATGCAGGCTGAAAGGTAGCTGTTGGTTCCTACCTTGCAGATCATCATAGACCAACTTAGTACCTCACCTCTGTCAAGTTCTTGCCTGGTTGGCTCTCTCCAAGGACTTAGTATGAAAATTCTGAAAGTAATTTTGGTCAAGAGACATTTAAAAAAAATTACTGTTGTTTTTAATGTTAGGCATTGGAACCCAGGGCCTTTCTTCCATGTGGTGAACATGTCCTCTGTCACTAAGCTGCATCCCTAGCCCTTGATTAAAAGATAATAATTATAATCATTATTATCTGTGTTTGGTGTATGTGTTGCCTGTGTACACATGAACTTGGGCAGTGATCAGAGGAAGGTGTCGTGCACTTTATCATATTTGGCCCAAGTTTTGAAGCAGGAACCTGAGCCTGGACTAGGCTGGGGGCCAGCAATCCTTGGCACCTCTCTGTCCGTCACAACGTGGGGTTACAGGTGTGAGGTGTTATATGGGTTCTGGGATCCAAACTCAGGAAGTGCCTATAAACCACCCAGCTTGTCACTCCAGCATCCTGTTTTTTGTTGCTGTTGTCGTGTTGCAGGGCCTCACTATGTAGCCCTGGCTGACCTGGAATTTGGCTGCTTAGACCAGGCTAGCTTCAAACTCAGGTGCACTTGGCTCTGCCTCTGGCGTGCTGGCATCAGAGGTGTGTGCTCCCAGGCTCAGCTCCCCCTTGGATTTTTAGACATGGCCTCACTGTAATGTAGGCAGACTCGGATCTGTGTTCCTCCTGCCACACACCAGCCTTGATTGTTGGCATTACAGGCAGGTGTCATCACGCTTGCTGCTTTGAGGCAGTTGCTTAGAGGCAGCAAACAGGTAGGTGATAAGTAAGGACAAAGTCGACCTGTGTGGCAGCACTGAGTCGGGCCTCAGATGGAATTCTGGCATGGCCGCTTCCTGAAATGGTGGTTTGATTCAGTGGATTGGCTAACCTCTCAGCTTGTCTGTGCTTGCTCCTTGGAACGAAACCTGCTTGGTTGTGAAAGGACCATGAAGGCTGGGGAGCACCATGATGAGGCTAGAAATGCCATCAAGGCTGTGTGTGCGGGAGCGCTTTGGGTGGGATACTTTCAGTTTAGTTTACCTTTTTTTTTTTTTTTTTTTTTTTTTACTTTTTTTTTTTGTTTGTTTTTTTTTTGAGACAGGGTTTCTCTGTGTAGCCCTGGCTGTCCTGGAACTCACTCTGTAGACCAGGCTGGTCTCGAACTCAGAAATCCACCTGCCTCTGCCTCCCAAGTGCTGGATTAAAGTCATGAACCTCCACACTGGCCAGCTCTCTGTGGAGATTTCTTTATGTCTGGTGCAGTGTTGTGCCACGTGAACTGCTGCTCTGAGCAGGTCCACTTCCTACTGGCATGCCAGACTGTGATCATGGCCTTGGCCTGATCCAATGAGCATGCTCAGACCGTGATCATGGCCTTATGGCCTGTTCATCATGCACTGCTCAGATTGCACATCTCTCAGGAGTCTTTAAGCCCATGCCATTGGGGCAGGCGATCTCAGCCTTACACTGCGTTGTCGAGATGCTTTGACCTCGGCCAGGGGCTTTCCCAAGGCCCATCCTACTTATGCTGATTTGTGAGTTCGTCTAGAGACAGCAAGGGCCGTCGGCCTGGTGGCGCACGCCTTTAATCCCAGCACTTGGGAGGCAGAGGCAGGCGGATTCTGAGTTCAGGCCAGCCTGGTCTACAGAGTGAGTTCCAGGACCGCCCGGGCTACACAGAGAAACCCTGTCTCAAAAAACCAAAAAAAAAAAAAAAAAAGAAGACAGCAAGGTTTGCAGGCTTTGCAGCAGACCTGAGGTGGGATCCTTCTCCGCCACTGGCACGTTCTTTTATTTTTATTATATTTTATGTATGTAGGTATGGGTGTTTGCTTGCATGTATATATCTGTGCACCATCTGCGTGTCTAGCTGACTTTGGAGGCCAGAAGTCATCAGATTCCCTGTAGTTGGAGTTACAGTTGTGAGCTGACAAGTGGATTCTGGGAATTGAACTCCGGTGCTCTGGAGGAGCAGCCTGCCCTGTAAACTGAGCTAATTTTTTTTTTTTTTCCCTTTTTCTTTTGTTTGTTTTTTGAGACACAGTTTCTCTGTGTCATCCTGGCTGTCCTAGAATTTGCTCTGTAGACAAGGCTGGCGTTGAACTCAGGTCTGCCTGTTTCTGCCCCACAAGTTGCTGGGATTAAAGGCGTGGCAACACCTGCAATGACACCCGTGGGTTTGCAAGAGAGTGTGTATTGACAAATGACATGGGTTCGTAAGTGGGTCCTGACATGACATAACGGGTCTGCAAGCCTATGTATTGACTCACATTTTGTTTTCAGGGACATCAGGTGGGCGGCTTAATTGGCCACTGTGGGGTGTTCCCACCTTGACAAGGGGCTGGAGCTGCAGTCCGCTCCCTACTCCCCTGCCTCCTCCTGATTGCCATGATGAGTACCAGCAGTGACCATGTCTGTGTCGCAGGGTTGTCCCTTCCAAGCTTTGGTGCTCTGGTGAGCATTAGGTGCACACATTGAGCCTTAGCTCAGTGCCAGGCACTGCACAACAGCTGGAAGGAGTGCAGGGTACGTTCAGCAACTCTGGGTTCTGGAGTCAGGGAGAGCAGGAAAGACCTGAAGAGAAGGTGCCTCTCTGCGGTAGGAAGGCAGGGCCTAGGCAGAGGAGGCGGGGCCTAGGCAGAGTAGGCAAGCTGAGACTGAAGGACCCTGGAGAAGCTGAGCTGATGGTCCCGATGTGCGCGTGTTAGGTCAGTTATGCTAGGGGCACCTCAGAGGCCCACAGAGCACCGAAGAGTCTTGCTTCACTGACTCCCAAGTGGAGAGAGGAGTGAGTGGCCTGGACAGACTGGCCAGTGCGTAGGGCTGGTCCAGAAAGAGACTTCTAGTTCTGATAACATTGTTGGCATTGGTTGGGTGCCCTGCCCTTTGACAGGCAGGTCTGGCTGGGTGGGAAAGCTCTTTGGTCAAGTTCAGGTCTTAACACCTTCTTGGTGCTATTGATAGTGACAGATGAGAATGTTTTAGCAGCTGGGGATACTTACCTCAGCTACAGAGTGTAGCTGGCCATCACACATGATAAAACTGTGGGCTGCTCACTGCTTTAGCTTTTCTCTTGTGTGCTCCCCCACCCCGTTTTTGTAATAGACAAGGTCTCATTACGCAGTCCTGGCTAGCTGGAACTCACTGAATAGACCAGACTGGCATATGGGGAAACAGGCACAGGACAGTACAACTTCATGTCCATAGCTGGCAAGTGGCAGAATCCAGGCAAGCTCTGGTGATTATGTACTGAGGAAGGGTGGGTATGTGACTGTAGGACATGGCCTTTGGGGCCACCTGGCATGCCCTCAGCAAGGTTACCTTGCCATTTTGACTTCTTCCAGGTAGGAGGCCAGGATTAAGAATAGCAGTCTCTGTGGCTGCCAGGGAGGCTGAGGTACTGGGCACTCTGCCTGGCTGTAGCCAAGTTCTCAGTTCTAAATCATCAGGAAAAGCAAATCTGCATCCCTGTGGCCCCCACCCCTTTGTGATGCTGGGGAGCAAACTCAGTGCCTGGAACAGCCGTGACAGTCCTACCATCCAGCTGTATCCTGTCCTTTTAAGAATAAACTGGCCAGTTATTTACTCTATGTGCACGAGAGTTTTGCCTGCATGTCTGTATGTACACCACATGTGTGTCTGCTATCTGTGGAGGCCAGAAGAAAGGTTGGATCATCTGGGACTGGAGTTACAGGTGGTTGTGAGCTGTCATATGTGCACTGGGAATTGAACCTGGGTCCCGTGCAAGAGTAGCAGGTGTTCTTGACTGCTGAGTCATCTCTTCAGCTGCCTCCTCAGGGCTTAGAATTACTAGTGTGTGTGTGTGTGTGTGTGTGTGTGTGTGTGTGTGTGTGTGTGTGTGTGAGAGAGAGAGAGAGAGAGAGAGAGAGAGAGAGAGAGAAAGAGAAAAGAGAGAAAGAGAGAGAACTGGCTCATCTGTAGAGCTCAGAGGACTAGGTTTGCCGGGCTGAATAAAGCCTTTACTTGCTAAACCCTATGCTAACCCCTTTTTTCTTTTTTTGTGTTTTGAGACAGGGTTTCTCTGTGTAGCCCTGGCTGTTCTGGAACTTGATCTGTAGTAGACTAGGCTGGCCTCGAACTCACAAGTCACCGACCTCTCTCTCCAAGTGCAGGGACTAAAGGCACGTGCCACCATTTGACACTTTCCTTTAAGATAAAAATTTAAAAAAAGCTTACTTTATGTGTGTTTGTGTACATGTATGAGTGTTGTATGCACATGTGTGTCCCGGTGCTGGAAGAGGCCATCCGATCCCTTGGAGCTGGAGTTAGCTGAGCTTGGATCTGTGTGAGCTACCTGACATGGGTGCTGGGATCCCCACAGCTATTGATTAAGTGGTGTGACTGAACAACAGTTGTTCTGAGTCACCTCTCCAGTCCCACCCTACACTTTTTTTTTTTTCTTCATTTTTTTTAAAGATAGACTATCATTATAGCCTTGGCTGGCCAGGGATCCACTGTGTAGACCAGGTTGACCTTCTTGAGGCATTCCATGTTAGGCTGGCTGGCTAGGCAGGGCAGGATTCTGTAGCTTCCCTGGGGACCTAAGGACTTGATGCTGGGAATGATGAAATCCTCTTACCTGTTGACCTTGCCTAATGTCAGAGGGCAGTCTATTGTAAGTCCTCTGGGCCTTAACAGAACAACAGGCCGCTGCTCCTGAGTCTCAGCCCATTCCCAGCCTCACTGTAAATAGCTTAGAAGCTAGGCATAGGTTTGTAGCAGGCAGAGCTCATGGCCTTTTGTAGTCAGCCCTGGGGAGTGCAAGGGCCTGTATCCCTCCTGCTCCCTTCTGAGTCCTCTTATCCATGGAAGGGGCATCTGGACGTCCTCTGGGGCTGGAGGACCCTGCTAGAGTCTGACCTATGTGTGCATGTGGTGGAGGTCTGTTAGGAGGGGTTGGGCTCACTTTACGGGTGCTTTCCGAATAGAGTATCAGAATCCTTCGGAGGAGGTATAGCAGAAGCGTTCGTCAGTTGGTACTTTGGGGGACTGGTTCCGGCACCCCTGAGGGTGAAGGAAAACAAGCATTCCCAAGTCTCTTCTAAAGCTGTTGTGTGTTTTTTTTTCTTTTCTCGAGACAGGGTTTCTCTGTATAACCATGGCTGCCTCTGAACTCCACCATCCTCTGCCTCCCAAGTGCTGGGATTAAAGGCGTGCTCCAGCACCGTCAGGCTGCTTGTGTGATCTTTGTATAAAGAATATACAGGTCTTCTCAAATGTCAGGGAATAAGGACAAGGAAAAATGTGTCCATGTTCGTTAGAGACGCTTTAATTTTTTTTATTTTTTTAAATTAGGATCTTGCTAGTTCATGCCCTTGAACTTGTGATCCTTTGTCTTAGGCTCCCGAGTGCTGAGATTATGTCTGCTACATACACAGCACCCTTTGACACAGGCTTTGATGTAGCCCAGGCTAGCTTTGAATTCATTTTGAAGCCGAGGGTAACCTTGAAGTTCTGATCCTCCTGCCAGTACCTTGTGCACCGCCGTGCAGAATTCATTTGGAGTGAAGATGGAAGCCTGCCTTTGTGCTAGCTCAGCAGGCCTGCCGAGCCACACGGGTGTCAGCCCAGACAGCGTCACGTTTTAAGCTTTTGCCTTTGCTCGCTCTCTATGATTTCTCTCTCTCTGGAGTACTGAGAGGGAGTGGGCGGGGAGAAATGTGGTGTGTGTGTGTGTGTGTGTGTCTGGTGTGTGTGTGTGTCTGTCTGTCTTATCTGGGGTCTGGCTCCCTCCTGGGTTTCCAGCTGATCTTAGAGCTTGCAGATCTATTGATGATGTGAGTGTCTCTTCCTGTCCATTGACCTACAGAGCAAAACCAGGGCAGCCTCTGTGGGCAGCCACATGACCCTGTCCCTAGAAGCCCACCAGGGAGGAAGGACACACCATCTTCTGGTCTCAGAGGCTGTCGCCCAGGGTTGGGTGCCTGCCAGATCTGGCTTTGAGTAGGGGCTGTACTCACAATGTAACCTGCCTGGGCTCCTGTCTCCTGTGAAGACAGCTGAGCTTGATTTAGTGCTCTGGAGTTTATATCTCTATTTCTCTTTCTTTGTTTTCTTTCCCAGTGCTAGAGCTGGAGGCCAGAGGAGGGCATTGGTTCCTCTGAAGTTGGGATTACAGGACAGGGCACTGTGAGCTGCGCTGCCTGACGAGCACTGGGCATGGAGCTCTGCAGGAGCACAAGCTTTTTTTTTTAGACAGGGTTTCTCTGTGTAGCACTGGCTGTCCTGGAACTGGATTTGTAGACCAGGCTGGCCTTGAATACACAGAGATCTGCCTGCGTCTGCCTCCTGCATGCCACACCAGGCTCACAGCAAGCATTCTTAACTGCTGAGCCACCCATGTCCATTTTAGGTTTTAGTGTTAAGTTGGGAAGCAACTAAGCACTGGCTTGATGGCTTGGCTGAGCCCTGCATGCTGGGACTTGAGTCTAGATCGCCCACCATGGCTGAATGATGTCCTTCATCCGTCCATCCATCCATCCATCCATCCATCCATCTATCTTTCTAGTTGTTTTTTTTTAAGTGTCTCACTGTGTAGCCCAGGCTAGCCTCATTTGTAATCACAATAGTACTACTATACCTTCACAGTGCTGAGATTAAACTCATGCCACTTTTCCCTGGGTTAAATTCAGGTCTTTGTATGTAACAGCCTCTTAAGTTTTTCTTTGAGTTGGGTTTCACTATGTAGCTTAGGCTGACCTGGCAATCCTCCTGCCTCAACCTGCCAAGTGCTGGGATAGCAGGTATATACCAGTACCTCTAGCTGTGAATATTTCCTATCATTCTGCAGATAGCTCAGGAGTCTGGTCTGTGGAATTGCGGTAGAAGAGCCTGGTGTGGTGGTGACACCCTGTCGCCTCAGCACAGCAGAGGCGGGGATCAAGTGCCTGAGGCCAGCCGGGCCTGTAGATTCAGACCCTGCCTCTACTCATAGGAAGTCTCCCTTTGATCTGCAGATCAGCTTGCCTTCAGCTATGGTGTGAAGCAGGTAGAGACAGATAGCTGTCACCTGCTGTCAGTCACAGTAGCTATGTCACCTGCCGTCAGTCACAGCAGCTAGCAGCTTCTCTAGGGGCCAGTACTGCTGCTGCCTCTGCCTCCCAAAATATCCACATCCCACCCATTCCTGCCTTTCTTATTGTAATTTAAAAAGTAAATAATATTTTGTTATTAACTGACTATTCAGATATTATAGACTAACAGAATCCCATCATTGTCAATACAATTTTTAGTACAGTAGAAATGATTCCTATCATTCCTTCAGCAGGAGATAGTGATAATAAACAGTATAATATGTGTATGTGTATTTTAAAATGTAATTTTTTTTTTTTTGGTGCTGTGAATGGAATCCAGGGTTTTGTGTCTTCTAGGCAAAACCCTACCTCTGAGGGCCACATCCTGAGCCATCTGGATCCAGGTGTATCTTTATTTTTGAATAAAGTTTTTGCTATGTAGCCCAGGCTGGCCTCTTGCTGGGGGTCTCAACCTGACCTTTCCAGTGTACTACCAGTAGAGGTCTCCCTACTGTGCGCTTCTAGGCCTAGCGCCATTGTTGTTTGGAGGGAATTATTTTCACAGCCTCTAGCAGGCTTCTGCTTTCAGACCAATTCTCTCTCTCAAAAGGATCCCTTAAGAACTCAAGCCGCAGCTGGGGGTGGTGCGTGCCTTTAATCCCAGCACTCAGGAGCCAGCAGACCACCACAGGCATGGAGTGAGTTCCAGGTCAGACAGGACTACAGTGAGACCTGTGTCAGCAATCACAACAAAGCAAGCAGATTTAAACTCAAGTCAGGTCTTGACCCTCTTCTGCTCATAGCTCCCTCTCCTTCATCCAGCCCTTGGGACCGTCTGCCACGTCAGTCACCTCCGTGTTTCCACCTCCTCTCCTTCCTCTCGTGCTGTTACACGCCACTTCAGGCCCCTTGCACAGCTCTTCTTCCCGTGAGGATGGCCTAAAGTGCTTTTACTTTTTCGGGACTTGGTTGAGAGCCCTTCAGGAGCCCCATCCTCACCTCCACTCTCCCAACAGGATTTCACTAAGCGCTCTGCAGTCTGGCTGGCCTGACACTTATGTAGGCCAGGCTAGCCTCATACTCAGAGATCTCCTGACTTTGCCTTCTCAAGTATGGCTAGCAGAGGTCTTGACCACTTTGTATAGAAAACTGCATGCACGTCCCTTCCCCACCAAATGCCTTTGTCTGTTCCATGCCTTGTTTTGTGAAGTCATGTCACCTCATATTATATAGAACTATTTGCTTTACATATTCATTGTCTTGCTGTCCTTCCTTTATGCTGGGGGTTGAAACTAGACCTTACATATGCGCGGCAAGCTCCTGGCAAAGATGCTTTTTCTAATATGGCCGGATCTCCAGATTTCCACAGTAGCTGGGATGTGTCTAGGTTTTTCACAAAGGGGATTATTCGTAAAGGAGGACTCTTTCAGACTGCGCTGTGAATGAGGATCCTAGAGGGCTGGCCGGCAGACTGAGCACATGCGCAGACTCACCTGCGTGTTGGCTTGGGTGGATCCAGAGGCGGGCATAATGGACAGTGGCCTACGAATGTCTCATCAGTTCATCCTTGAGGCTTAGGGTCTCTGGCTTCCGTAAGCTTCCTGGCTTGCCCAAGTCTTCCTGCCCAGAAATTGAGAGAGGCCATTAGATCACTAATTGCAAGAGAGCAGCAGGTGGGAGGACCGTGAACAGGACAGGCCCAGCCCTGTAGGAGGGCAGCCCTGGGGAGGGCAGCCCTGGGGAGGGCAGCCCTGGGGGAGGGCAGCCCTGGGGGAGGGCAGAGGTGCTAAGGCTGCAGCTCACAGAATGAGATCTCATCCACATTAAGGAACAGAAGCAGGTGAGGTTCGGCCCCCTGAGCTCTTAGCCTTGTCCTGGGGCTCAAGACCTGTGTCCTGCAGCTGCAGTTTCTTGTCGGTAAGTGGGGTAAGAGCGTCACTCTAGCAGCCCGGAGAGAGCAGCAGAACAGGCGAGCATGCTGCCTACCCACACCCTTGGGACACGGAAGGAGGCAAGGAAGTTATCAGGTGAGGACCTCGGGGTGAGCCATGTCAGTATGATAGGGGTGTTTGGAGATGGCTGTCCCATCTGGCCCTGGGAAGTGTTTTATTTTTTTGCTGAGGATGAAATCTTTGGCCTCGTACATACTAAGCACCTACTGCCCACGAGATATAGTCCAACCACCGGGAAGAGTATTTAACATTTTTAAATTTCATTTTTTATTGTGTGATGCTAGGAATTGAGTCCAGGGCCTTATGCATGCTACGCCAGGTCTCGGTCCCATCTGTGGGAAATTTAAAGCTATATATGCTGGACAACGGTTAGACTTTCTAATGTTGGCACCTAGGACAGGGAGGGTTCTTCCTGCCAGTCCACTGGGTGGTGCTGTAGCAATCTGTTATTTTTTATTTGTATTTGAGACAGTATTTTGCTATGTAGCCCAGGTTAGCTTTACATGCAGCCCTAGGGTGAGACTCCCAGGAACATTGCCTTTCTGACCTCAGCTCGTGTTGGAGACACCCCTGCCTTCCCAGGCTGGATGGTGGCGGTGGCCTTCATCTGCCATAGGAAAACATGGAATTGTTGCTCCATCCTGTCTTGGGCTCTCTGGATTTAGGAGGTGTCTTTGGTGTGGCCCACCGTACCAGGCTGGGCTAGCAGAGGTGGGTACATAGGATTCTGGGGTCAAGAAATGTGGTTTAGCCCTTGGCTCCTCTGCAGCATCCACATGCCCTGTGTAGGTGATACAGTCTACATGAGATTGGTCTTTTAAGATGTGCTGTAGTCTCCCTGTGTCTGTGTCTGTCTGTGTCTGTCTTCTCTGTCTGTGTGTGTGTGTGTGTGTGTGTGTGTGTATCCCCTTCTGGATAGTTGGATCTTAGGTGTGTCTCTCTCTGTAACAGAGCCTCACATACACTAGTCAGATGTCCCACCGGTGATCCACACCCCAGTGTTACTCCATTTCCTTCTTTAACCCTTTATGGTACTAGAGGTCAGTGCAGCTTTCGTTGCTTTCTGAGACAGGATCTCACTGTGTAGCCCTGCTGGTCTGGAACTCACTTTATAGATGAGGCTGGTCTCAGTCTCAGAGATTTATATCCCTCTGCCTTCAGAATACTAGGTTTAAAGGTGTACATTCAGCACAAGATAACTTTAAACAAAAAATTATGTTGCTAGGCAGAAACAGAGGCAGGCAGATCTTTGAGTTCAAAACCAGCCCAGTATACCTGGTCAGTTCCAGGCTAGCCAGGGCTGCATCGTGAGATCCTTCCTCAAAAACAAAACAAACACAAATCCAAACCAAAAAAAAAAAAAAAAAAGAATGTGTGTGTGCGCTTGCTGTTGTGTGCGTGCATGTGGAAGTCAGAGGTGTGCTCCAAGAATCTGCTCTCTCCTTCACCATGTGAGTCCTGGGGCTAGACCTTCGGCTTCAGGCTTGGTGAACTTACATGAATTTACATGCTGAACTATCTCTCCAGCCCAGCCTTCCCCACCTCCTCCCCTCTCTTCCCTTCCTTCTTCCCTTCCCACTCTTCCTCTTTCCTCTCCTTTCCTTCCCTCTGCTCCCCAGCCCTCCACCTCCCTCCCCACCCCTCCCTTGTCCTCCTTCTCTCTTCCCCCTCCCCTTCACTGTTGTGGCCTCTGCACTTGGTGCCAGTCCTGGGTTGAGAGCCTGTGAACATGGTGTTCAGACTCTGGCTTCTGTCGAGGTGCGACAGGGACTGGAGCCCAAAGTAACCTGGTCACAGGCCAAGTATAGGTGGTCAGCGTCTGTGTTCCCACTGCTGCTCCTAGAGAGGCTGGCTAGCCAAAGACCTGCCCCTGGTGCACCATGGAGAAATGAAGTCAGATGCCAAGGCCACTGGGGAAGGACAAATTTGGGTTAGAGCAGGTGCGGTGTGTGCTGGCTGTCTGGCAGCTGAGAGCCAGCCATCAGCTATCACAACACTGTTAGGGTTACTGGGTATTTCTGGAAAGTAAAAGAGAATGGGAGCCAACACCATTGAGCTGGAGTCTCAGATGAACATGGCTGGGGAGGCTATGTGTCTGACTGGAAGCTGCCTGCACTGTGCTTGGGCCAGTGGTTGGGCCAGGTCTCTGCCCTCTGAGCTCAGCAATGTCCCTAAGAAGAATGTACATGCCTTATACCTCAGGATTGCTTGCAACAGCTGACTGAAGGACCAGAGAGGTTCTTTGAAATCTTCACCTGGGGTTCCAAGCAGCAGTGAGTGGAGAGAGCATGCTGCCCTGCCCTGTGGAGATACTGACCGTGACTGTGTTGTGCTAGGCTGTCCAGTATGGGACCTGTGCCAGGGCCTGATGGAGTGGTGTCTTGCTCTCTGCATCACTGGACTCATGGCTGATCTCCTGCCTCAGGCATTCACTCCTAGGTGACTCAGCCTGTGGACCTTGCTTCCTCATCTGGGACAGGAATGTGAAACCTGTTGTGGTGGTTTGAATAACAGTGGCCCCACATATTTAAATAACTGGTCCTTAGCTGGTAGAACTGTTTGGGAAGGATCAGGAGGTGTGGCCTGTTCGAGGTGTGTCACTGGGGGTGGGCTTTGAGGATTCAAAAATCCACACCATTTCCAGCTAACTTTCTTTGCCTTGTGGTTGTGTCTCAAGATGTGAGAGATACTGTTTCAGCGCCATGCCTGCCCACCTGCTGCCATGCTCCATGCCCATGGCGTGATGGACTCAAACCCTCTGGAACCATGAGCCCCAAATTAGAAAATCCTTGGTTAGTGTGTCTTATCACAGCAGTAACTAAGAAGACCACAGTTCTAGCTGTGCGGGGCTGTTACAAAGGAGAGGCACTTGTGAAGCTGGACAGGGTTGTAACTGTTTGCCGGTGTCCCCTCCCAGAGTCACAGGGCAGTGCCCCCGTAGTTGAACCAGAGTTCTAGGTGTGTAAGTTAGCAGCTGATCTGGACAGCTGCATGGAGGCACCCAGCTGGCCTGAGACATGAACTCTGCAGCCATGGCCTTGCTTACAGGCAGAGGATCTTGGAGCAGCAGAGCTCCCACGTTTGTGAAGAGGCGTGCAGACCTTGTGGCATGCAGACATTGTACACGAGACTTCCAGACTGGCCTTAACGGGGCTGCTCCTTCCTACCGGACAGCGGGTCAGACTCTTGGTCCCTCATTTCCAGGTTCAGGCCATCCTGGGGTCTGCTGCTTCCACTTTGTCTAAAATCCAACCACTGTTCCTCCTCGCTTGTCCCTCCCCGTCTTGGTCTCCTAGCCTCTGCCTCACCCCTCAGACCGTCCTACCACCATGGCACCTGTGAACTCCTGAATGAACCCGTGTCCCTTCTCTGATCAGAAACCCTCTGTGACTCTCGTCTGAGCCCAGGCAAAAGCCAAGGCCCTCCCCCTGGCCCCCAGGCCTGCTCAGCTCTCCCTCCCTGATCTCTGGCATGCTGGGCACCCAGTAGGACTTTGGTATTTGTTGTTGCCTCTGCCTGAACTTCTTTCCTTAGATGGTGAATAGCTGTGTCCTTCCCCCAGGGCCTTTTGGCCGGACAGCTCTCTCTGGGAGGTCTTTATTCCTTTACTTGATTTTTAGATTTATGTATTATTTTTGAGATAGGGTCTTTCTGACCAGCCTGACTGGGCTTGAACTTCGGGTGCTTCCTGAGGGATAGGATTTGCTGGCCTGTACTGCCACGCCCCGCTGCTGCTCTGTCCTTGCCCACTACTTCCCCATCTGGGTTTCCCTCAACTCTTGGTGACAATACAGGTTGCTTCTGTTTGTCCTTCCCTTTGCTCCTGCTCCCTTGACAGAGGCTTGGATTGAGAGAAAGGCTTGGTAGTGTTTGTCCCCATGCCTGAGGCAGGGACAGTGGGGAGGCAGGTGGTGGCTCCCCAAGGTCTCTGCTGCTAAGTGGGAGAGTGAGGTTAGGGTTTCTTTTGGTCCCACCCTGCACCCCAGCTGTGTGCTTGCATCTTTAGGACTGTCTCTGCCAGCCATCCTTCCGCCTCTTGGCACAAGGGGACAATGGAAAGTATTGCGGCCTTTATTGGCTGTCACGCCCCTTTCCCAGTCCTCCCACATGGCCCCTTGTTGTTTGTGTTCAGGCTCACTGCCACCAGCTGGGTGGGGCACGATCCTGTCAGCCCTCTGACCTTGGGTCCCTTCGTGGATGCAGTCAAGGTTGTAGGACAGAGGGGCTTGGCTGGCTCCTGGCTCGTCTTCGACTGCTCTTCTGCCAGTCGTCAGTCGTATGGTATTCTTGTGTGGCAGTCAGTCAGTCGTATGGTATTCTTGTGCTTTTCCTCTTTTTCCGAGACAAAGTCTTAGTACATAGCCAAGCCAGGACAAGGTGGGCCTCCCATTTTCTGATCCTCCTGCCTTCCCTCACCTCTCAGAGCTGGGATTCCAGGCACATTTCTGCTGCTAGCATTTGTTCTACATGGGGCGCGATCTGAATGCTCAGGTGGTTTCCTTTTTGCCCTTTGTTATCTAATTCCTACACGGAGCATGGGAGGCTGCACTTGGGGGAGCTGAGGTGGTGAAGAGCTTGTCAGAGGCCACACAGATAGGTCTTTTCAAAGCTTAGCGTCCAGGGAATGTGTGTTTCCCCCACGGTGCCTTGCAGAACCTGTTGGCTCGGGGTCACCATTGAGGGGCACCGCAGTTTCTCTGGGGCTTGAGCCATTCTCAGTATGGGGTGCCTTAGCTCAGGGCTGGAAGGCCTGGTGCCTGCAGTGCAGTGTAGGCTCTGAAGTTTCCAAGGGAGCAGCAGCCTCTTACACCACATGGCTGCCTTCGATGCAGTTTGGGGGCAGAACAAGGCTCCTTGGAGAGGTGAGGGAGCAGTCAGGAAAGGGTGGGGGGACATTGGGAGGGGACCTCAGGCCAGATCATGGTGACTTTTTCCCAAGAGGTAATACTGAACTGCGCTCTACCTGGGACCACTTGGCTGTTAGAAAACAGCCAGGCCCAGGGCAGGTGCAAGGTCTTCCTGGTCTTTCTTCATTCTTTTTTTTTTTTTTTTTAAAGCAAAAGCTTAGTGATCGAGGGACAGTGAACAGGCAGTAACTAGACTATTACCTGCAGTCTTTGTTTTCTTTCTTGAGATAGGGTCTCATGTAGCTCAGGCTGGCCTCAAACCTGTTATGTTGCTAGGGTTATCTCTGAACTGATCGTGAGTCCATCTGCTGATTGCTGGGATCACAAGCAGATGCCACCCTGCCTGGTGGGGTTACTGTTTTAATTGGTGCTGTGATGAGGTGTCCAGGAGCCTGAGGCAGGAGGTGTGAGCCTCCTGTGTAACAGCGACAGGGGTCATGGGGGCATGCTTCTCTAGTGCTACCTTTGTGACTTAGAACAAGGAACTGGCGTTCTCTCTAGTATGCCACCCTTGGTCTTGCCACACAATGGCATGCCAAGGCCAGCACCCCCACCCCCACCAGACCTAGGGTGGGCTTCCGTTCTTAGACTGCTTTTCTGTCCTTGACCTTGGGCTGGTCTGAGTTGCTGTTGGCTGCAGCTCGGCCTTGTTATCTCAACCTCTGGGTGAGAATTCTTCACAGACTAGTGGGACTGTCATCGCAGAAGCAGCATATGTAACATGCCAGGGCTCCTGCCCTTGTGCTTGTCTTTGACTCCTGTCTATTGTGCTTTCAATAGTAGGTCCCCCCACCCCCACCCCCGACAGCCTGGGGACTCAGGTTACCCCTTATGGGTCACCCTTATATAGATATACATCTATTTCACTGTAGGGGCCCCTTCCTTAGCTTAAGCTGTGCTTTCTCCCCAGGATGGACAGAGCCTGCTGGCTGCCTGCCCTCAGGATTCACCCTGGCTGGGGCACTTTTCTTTAGCCATCTGTGCACTCTGACCCTTGACCTACGTGCCCCTCCTGGTTGTACTGTAGGCTGGCTTCAGTGTGTGGTGCGTGTGTGTGTGTGTGTGTGTGTGTGTGTGTGTGTGTGTGTGCGCGGCGCGCGTGTGTGATAAGTACAGGGCAGGGGTGGGGTGGCAGTGGTTGAGGAGTGTGGTGGGGACCAAGGTCTAAGGTGCATATTGATGCCCCTCAATCTCCTTAGCCTGTTCCCCGGCTGTTTCGTCTTTTCTCTTTTGATGAACACTTTGCCTGTCTGTCACCGGTTGGGGCTGGGGTGTTACTCGGTGGCACAGTATCTGCCTTGCCGTGTGTGAGAGCCCTACATAGAATCCCCTGAAGCCAGAGTTTTTGTAGTGCAGTTCTGGGACCGAATCAAGTGCTTAGTTCACCTAGGTGTTGCAGACGCTGTACTTCCTCTCCTCAGCACTTGGGAAACTGAGACAGGCGTGTTTCCAGTTTAAAGACTCAGACCGTGCCTCACCTGAGTGATACCCTCCTCCCAAAAAGTACACAACCTAGTGCACTTCATCACCTCTGGTATGCAGCCCCCACCTCTGTGACTGGCACCTTTGCCTTACCCACAAAGAGCGTGTGTCTTTTAGCATCTCGTCCCCCATCCTCCAATCCCCCAATCCTGGGTTACCAGCAGGCTGCTTTCTGTCTGCCCTGGTCCGGTCCTGGGCACCCTGAGCCTGAAAGTCTGGTTTCTTTCACCTAGCCAACCTCCTTGCTACACTTAACATACCTTTCATCTTGATTTTGAAATAATTCTAGAGGCTCAGGGAGTTGAAGAACAGCCTCTGGCCCACTGGGCCTCTTTAGACCTATGCCTGGGGATGATGGCTGGGGGAATCTGGGACTCCAGGCCGTGGGAGGCCCCGACTCACCTCTGGTTCAGGCAGCTCCTCTCCCTGTGGCTCTTCACTGTGCCCCTCTCCGTGCCGCTTTCCGCTGCCCACTCGTAGCCAGTTGGTGCACCACAGCTCCTGGCCTGCGTGCAGAGCCCCAGCTGGGGGAGAGGCTAGGATTTCAGCCCTCCCCGGCAGCTGGCCCAGTAGGGAGAGGGCTGGTTGTATTTTAAGCTATTGAGTGGTTCAGCAGGAACTCCATGGCCTTCTCTCCAGTGAGTCCTGTGATTCACATGGACTCTGAGCATGTGGGCAGTGCTCGTGGGGCCCAACAACTATTAATATAGCCATGGGCCAGAGCCCTGCCACCTTCGCCCTTCTAGCACATTCTTCATGTGCTCATTCCCTGTCATTCCTCTTTAGCGGGGTCCCAGTGTGTGACGGCTCAGTCTGGCACTGACTGTCCATGTGTGGATTCACTCACCTGCCCCTCAGGCTACAGGGTGAGGCCGTGTATGCTGTGGATCCACGTAATCTCTGTGCTTTCTCCTTGCTGTGTGCATGATGTGGGCACACAGGGCAAGCAGTCCTGGGTACCACTGCCTGGCATAGGAACCTTGCTCTGAGCCCATGCCCAGGCCCTGCAGGGATGGCAGCTCACTGTGCAGGGTCACCTCCATGGGGGCCTCCCTACCTGAGCATGCACACATACACACGTGCATACACTTCCTGTGTGCCAGCATCATGTTAGTCTACCCATATCCTCTCAGGGACCCCAGCCGCCCTGAGAGGCCCCGTGCCATGGCCTCTGCTGTTGGGAGCATCCAGGTGGCAACAGTCAGCTTCTCTGGCCTGTGATGCCCTCTTCTTCAGGATAAAAGGTGGCAGGTCCCCTCAGAGCCCTTAGGTCTCTCCAGCCAGCCTGGGCTGCTGAGCACCACGCAGTAACCGTCTGTGACCTTCTGGGCCCGACGGAGCGGATCCCCTGGGGCTCCTGCCTCCTTACTCTGCCCTGAGCAGTTTCCTAGCTGCAGCCTGTGGGTGTCTCCTTTGGGGCTGTGGACCCCAGGGCTGCAGGCAGGGTGTGTGCTGGCTTTGGAAGACTCGTCCATGGGGAGCACATTGTGTCAGCCCGATGTGGTAGGAACTGGAGAGAAGTGAGGCAATGGAGAGGGAGGTGGAGGGCCTTGGGTACCCTGCACCAATACCTCTGGAATTTGTCACCTCCCTGGGAACACAAATGCACAAGGGAAATAATCCAGTGTCCCTTACAGCTTAGAAGTGGAAATGGATGATCTGGCTCGCAGATTCTCCAAATAGCTGGCATTTCCCCAGGCTCAGTAACCTGTTAGCCAGAGCTGCGCACCACACTGGGACTGGGCTAGCCACACCTGCCTAGCTGTGGGCTTTTCCTTCTCTGGGAGATCTTCTTGCCCCTGGCACTTTTGAGGGCCTGTGCCCACCCAACTGCCTGTGTGAGGGTAGCCCTCAGGGGAGGACTGTGGCTCCTTTGGGGGGGGGACTCAGGCTGAGATGGTTTTATATTTAGCCAGGCCAGGCCCTGGTGCCACTCGGGTTACATCTGGCGTTGAAGCTGGCTGGGCCTAGTCAGACCAGGCTCCCTTCCAGCACTGAGGCAGAATTTGATCATGCTGTCCAGCCCAGCTCAGAGCAGCTTTGTGAGGAGAGGTCGGAGGTGGGGGCTGGTGGCTGGCCGTGGCCACCACAGCCTGGAAGGCAGAGCAGCCTGGAAGGCAGAGCAGGAGGGCCGGCGGTGGCATGGATTTCAGCTTGAGCATGGCAGCCAAGAGGCCCACCAAGGCCTCGACGGTCTGCCCATGCCCATGCCCCACAAGGCAGCCAAGAAGCATAAAAAGGCGGTTCTCTTCTTTGAGGTGGAGATTCGGGATGCGAAGACGAGGGAGAAGCTGTGTTTCCTGGACAAGGTAGGAGTGCGCCCTGGGGGTGAAGTGCCCAGAGGGCCGGCTCCCTGTCCTTCAGAGGGCATGCAAGGGGTATTGTCTTCATCTGGAGCAGTGGTTCTCAACCTGTGGGCTGAGACCCTATGGGGTCGCCTGTCAGAATCCCGCATATCAGATATTTACATTACAGTTCATAGCAGCAAAATTATAGGTATGAAGGAGCAATGGAATAATTTTATGGTTGGGTTCGGCACACCAGAGGAACTGTATTAAAGGGTGGCAGCTTTAGGAAGGTTGAGAACCGCTGTGTTAGAGTGAGCAGCTGTGACCGCTGTGGGGCTGGCAGCTGCCAGCCTGGTATGGGAAGGGACGTGGCAGCCTGGGAGGGCTGTCTCTGAAGGAGCTGGAGAATGGATGGACCGCATGAAGTCGGCTAGCTTGATCCTGACCTGCCTGTACCTGGACCCCTGTCCCATCTGGGTCTGGCTCCCTCAGGACTGATAACCCTCTTTTCCCTTAGGTAGAGCCTCAGGCCACCATTTCTGAAATCAAGACCCTTTTCACCAAGACACGTGAGTCTCCTGACACACCTCTCCCTGCTCCTGACACACCTGCCCCCCCCCCCCTCGCTCCTGACACATCTACCTCCACTCCTGCCTCCCCTCTGGATGTGACCTGAGCCCGCATGCCTCCGCATGCCATTTCCTCATCGGCTTGTAGCCTCGGCACACTGGAACAGTGAGTGAGGCCCGGCTGACTGGGCAGGCTGCCTCTGTGTGGTCACCAGCAGGAATGCTCTTGTGCTATCCAAAGGGGAAAAAAATCTGTGCTGCCTATCCTGTGTGTCCTTGCACAGGGTGGGAGGAGCTGGGGGGTCCTAGAGTTCTGGAAGCCTTGAGAGGCAGGCCAAGTTTGGGCGTGGGTAGGCTGAACCTTGCCAGATTAGGTGCTGCAACCCCTGACCTTCTCCTGGCAGACCCGCAGTGGTATCCTGCCCGCCAGTCCCTCCGCCTGGACCCCAGTGAGTACAGCTGTCCACCAGCCTATCCCTTGGGCTCTTGGGGTCAGGAAACCTGGGCAGTAACCAAATACTGACTTATCTCTGTAGAGGGGAAGTCCTTGAAGGATGAAGATGTCTTGCAGAAGCTTCCTGTGGGCACCACAGCCACGCTCTACTTCCGGGACCTCGGGCCCAGATCAGCTGGGTGACGGTGAGCTCTGACCCCTTCCCTGGTCTCTGCCGTCAGCCACCCTGGGGTGTCTCACCTTGTCTCTGGGTACTCCCAGGTCTTCCTGACGGAGTATGCCGGGCCCCTTTTCATCTACCTGCTCTTCTACTTCCGGGTACCCTTCATTTATGGCCGCAAATACGACTTTACGTCCAGTCGGCATACGGTGGTGCAGTGAGTGGGCCCAGGAGAAGGTGGGGTGGGGCGGGAGGGTGGGGCTGGATGGGCCCTGGCTGAATCAGCTACCCCCACAGCCTTGCCTGCATGTGCCACTCGTTCCACTACATCAAGCGCCTGCTGGAGACTCTCTTCGTGCACCGATTCTCTCACGGAACCATGCCTTTGCGAAACATCTTCAAAGTGAGCACCCCTAGTCATCTGTCCTGCCCACCCACAGCAGCAGTCCCCCCCCCCCCCCCCCCCCCGCCCCCAGACTAACTCATCTGCTCTTCCAGAACTGCACCTACTACTGGGGCTTTGCTGCATGGATGGCTTATTACATCAACCACCCCCTCTACACACCCCCTAGTAAGTGGTCCCAGACAGTGCCCTTTCCCTGTGTGGCCGCACCACGAGGCTTCCTCTGACGGTGCTCCCTCGCTGCTTTTTCTACAGCCTATGGAGTTCAGCAGGTTAAACTGGCACTGGCCGTTTTTGTGGTAAAGAGGCTGGGGCAGCAACCAAGTGTGGTGAGGTGTGGTGGCTGGGTGGGGTGAGGCCGCGGGCTATGGACTGACCCTTCTCCTTTATAGATCTGCCAGATTGGGAACTTCTCCATCCACATGGCTCTTCGGGACCTTCGGCCGGCTGGTGAGTGGTGGGCTGGGGCTGGGGGGCTGGGGCTGGGCTGAGCCGGGCGAGGGTCTGATTTATTCTTACCCTCCATGCTAGGGTCAAAAACCAGGAAGATCCCGTACCCCACCAAGAACCCCTTTACCTGGCTATTTCTGTTGGTGTCCTGTCCCAACTACACTTATGAGGTGAGGGACTGCCTTTGTCCTCTCAGGTTGACTGAGGTCCTGCACGTGGTGAATGCCGGGGTGGGTTGTGGGAGTAAGAAAGCAAGACCTCGGTGAGGTTGTTGCTGTCTTTCTCCGGGGCTCTATGTGATGCTGGGTTTCCCTGAGCCCTCCCCTGCTTGTGCTGTCCACAGGTCGGCTCCTGGATTGGCTTTGCCATCTTGACTCAGTGCGTCCCAGGTGAGAAAGTCCCTTGTTCTTGTGTGGTGCTGCCCTGCCGGCCAGGCAGCTTCATGCTGACACCCCATTCTGCCCACAGTGGCCCTCTTCTCCCTGGTGGGCTTCACCCAGATGACTATCTGGGCCAAGGGCAAGCATCGCAGCTACCTGAAGGAGTTCCGCGACTACCCACCCCTGCGCATGCCCATTATCCCCTTCCTGCTTTGAGCCGCTCTCACGGCTCGGCCCAGTAACACTCTCCGCCCACTGCCCCGTCCTGATGTCATGGCTCTCCAGCAGCAACAATAAAACCTGCTTACCCAATTGGTTTTGTGTTCTTTAGGGGTACAGGGCCCACCCCATTCCTTCCCATCCTTGAAGCAGCACAGAAGAAGTTTAGGCAGGTGACCCAAAACTTTTATTTCACTGGTAGGTCCACAGGCTGGGGGTAACCCCTACAGGGCCACCTCAGGGCCACCTCTCCATCTCCATGGCCTTCGGCAACCCGTGCTTCCTTCAGTTCCCTCCGCTTCTTCCTTTGGAGCAGTCCCGCTCTCGTTCAAACTCCTTCATGCGCTTCACATAGCTGTGGGCAGAACACACAGGGTCTCAGTGCCATAGGCCCAGGCTGGGCTCCATTCCCAGCCACCAGGAAGCCCTTGCTAGGGGTGAGACCTGCCCCAGGAATTCTGGCTTGGCTCCTGTCCTAGGTGGCTCCAGCCTCTTCCCATGCCAGTGAGGCCGTGGTGTGGGTGTCTGTGGTGTGGATGGCTGCAGTGTGGGTGGCCACCGTGCAGATGGCTGTGGTGTGGTGGGTGGCCACAGTGCGAGATGTGCGTGTGGCATGTGTGGGTGGCCACGGTGCAGATGGTGTGGTGTGGGGTCTGGTGTGGGTGGCCACGTGCAGAGTCTGGTGTGGGTTGTGTGTGGGTGGCCACGTGTAGATGGCTAGGTGGTGTGTGTGGGTGGCCACGGTGCAGATGGCTGCGGTGTGGGTGGGGGCAGGGCAGGCTCACTCCAGATGCTCGCAGTAGTCCCAGTCATGCTGCTCGTGCTTGCAGGCCAGGAAGTTGGGGAAGCTGTCTCGCTTGCACTTCAGCAGCCGGATGAGGTAGTGGGCACAGTAGTCACGTTGCTGCAGTGTCAACTGGGCATCGTTCATCTCTTGTTGTGTGGCTACCATCACTGCGGGAGTGGTGAGGCTCAGCACTGCAGCCAGCCCCCAACCCTACTGACCCCCAGTGTGCGCATGGCACGAACAGAAGTCATAGACAGAGTTCGGTTTAGCAGAACCCATTTGGATTATGGCCACACCCTGACAGGAAGGGTGACGCCCTGTCCCCTTTGTCCTAAACAGCAATCAAGAACTTTCACCATCCCGTCCCTTCATCTAGTGATGCTATCTCACCTTTCCGAGAACCTAAGCCTCACTGAAGGCTTCCTATTTCATTGCATTAAACATACTCCATTAGAAATGGTGGTGGTATACACCTTTGATCTCAGCACTTTGGGGCAGAGGCAGGCAGATCTCCAAGTTCAAGGCCAGCCTGGTTGAAAGGACAGCAAGCACTACACAGAAACCTTGTCTTGAAAACAAACCAAACAATTGGCTAGAGAGATAGCTTAGCATGTACGGCTCCTGCAGGGAACTGAGGTGGGCAGCTCACAACCACTGCCTATAGCTCCAGCTCCAGGGATCCAGCACCCTATCTGGCCTTATCTGGCACCTGAACCCTTATGTCCAAATGTCTATACAGACACATTAAAACCAAAAAGAATACTAAAAAAATACACAGAAACCGGTTAGAGTGTAAGTCACTGGCCTTGGGAAAGCCTTAGCACTACGGCCACCACACGCTCCAATAGTCTGCTGCCTTCCTCTCAGGGACTGCTGTCTCCCTCCCATTATGCTTCCAGCTACTGTCTTTTCTCACATGGTCTCAGGTCCTTGTTCCCTTTTGGGCCTTCTAACCTGGTGCCCAGACGTGACTCAATAGGGCTGCATGTCACCCATTTAACCTTTTTCTGCCTTCTGTGTTGCACTCTTCCTCATCTCCCATGCCCCGTAGCAGCCACCTGCTTCTCTACGGCCCTGACCGCACTTCTGACTGCTGTTGCCCCAGCAGGTTGAGGCCAATGTGGTCCCTCAGCTGCAATCTACTCCAGGCCCACAGGCAGGCTCTGGCCAGAGCTACTCACCCTGGAGCTCAGGTTAGCAACTCTGGCCTCTCATTTCCAGTTCACAAGAGGCCAGCAGCAAGCCTTCAGCACTGCTGCCTGCTGAAGTTGCAGGATGCAGCAGGGAGCCAGGCAGATTGCCCAGGGACACAAAGCAGGCCGAGTACACTCACTGAATGGCTGGCAGCCTTACTGACTGCAGAGGGCAAACCAAACCCAAACCCAACCAAAACCAGGGCTAGGAAGTGCTGGAAAGGGGGCCATGAGGAGGCAGGGGGTGAGCTGGGCAGACGCCTGTAGCAAGAGCACTTCAGGTTGAAGGGTGCTGAAGCCTTGAGGCAACAGGTACCTTTCCTGCCTCCTGGGTTTTGACTTAAGCACAAGGAAAGGTAGAGCTGTCCTTTACAGTGACTGAGAAGGTGAGACAGTAGGTTTAAGGGGGGGACAGACCAAGTACAAGAGTACAAGACAGACACTGAAGGCAGAGGGGAAGGGTACAAGCCAACAATCTCAGCACTCAGGAGGCTGAGGAAAGAGGATTTTAAGTTTGAGGCTAGCTGTGCTACACAGCAGGATCCTGTCTCAAGAGGAAAATAAAACCCAGGCTGGGCTTGTTGGCTTACTCCTGTGATCTCAGCACTCAGAGGCTGGCTCACTCTGTTACAGAGTGAGATCCTGTCTCAAAAATAAGGTGTCAGTGGAGGGTGGTGGTGGCTCCTGGGGGAGGGAAGAAAGGGGCATGATTTGAGGAATACACTGAATGCAAACTTCTGGCCGACACAAGCACACGCGTGCTCACGCACACAGGCACCACTAATAAAGCCCTAAAACTCAGAAAACAGAAATCAGCAATGTCATTCCTAAGTTCAAGGTTAAGGGGCTGGAGAGATGGCTCAGTGAGAGTACTGACTTAACACATGGTGGCTCACAACCGTCTGTAATGGGATCTGATGCCCTCTTCTGGTGTGTCTGGAGACAGCTACAGTGTACTCATATACATAACATAAATAAATGATGCTTTAAAAAAAATTGGAAGGTTAAGGCTTAACTTGGAGATAAACTGGGCAGCACTGGTGTACCCCAGGCAGTTGTGAGCTGCTTCCAGGGCAAAACAGGAGGCCTCAGCTTCAAGGCAGCCAACAAGGAGCTGAGGGAGAATCAGCAAGAGCCCAGTGAAATGGAAGTGAGCAAGGTAGAACTGAGGAATGACAAGTGGCACTGGGGCTGGGCTGTGGCACCCTGAGAGAAGCCCTGCAGTGAAGGGCTAGCTGGGAAGGTGGGGCCAGAGTGGGATTTTATACTTGTTTTTGAGACAGGATTGCTATGTATCCCAGGACCTCATGACACCCCTGCTGGGGCATTTCAAAACCACAGATAGGCAGTCTACCAGTCTACTGACAGGAATCTGTTGAGAGAGATTCTGGAGCAGAGTTCTTTCATTGTAGAGGGCGGGTGGAGGATATAAGGGTGGGGGGGGGTTGACCTCGAATGGCGGCTCTGCCAAGTTAGCACAAGTCATTTGGAAAGAGTTTGAGGATGCTTGGGTGTGGGAGCAGAAGCTGTCCTGCTTCCTCACAAGAGCTTGCCTAAGATGGAGGAAGAGGCAGTAAAGAACTGTAGAAGTAACATGCAGGCTAGCATCCCTGAGACACTGGCCTGTGACATGCAGGCTAGCATCCCAGAGAACACTGGGCCTGTGACATGCAGGCTAGCACCCTGAGAAACTGGGTCTGTGACATGCAGCTAGCATCCTGAGACACTGGTCTGTGACATGCAGGCTAGCATCCCTGAGCACACTGGTCTGTGACACAGCAGCCCTAGCACACTTCTGTGACAGCACACTCTAGACACTGGGCCTGTGATCTCTGTGCTCCTGAGGCCAAATGGAAAGGACTGTGAGTTAGAGACTAGTCTGACTCCAAAATAAGAATGGGTCCAGTGAGGAAGCAACTTGGAGACCAGGCCAGCAGGGCTAGCTGAGTTTTACCAAGGTTTTGGTTTAGCCAAGCAAGAGAAAGGGCCAGGGAGTGCTGTATTTTCAACATGACTATGGGCAAGGCAGGGTGTCAGGTGGATAAATGGACTACAGGTTCGGTACTGACTGCGCCATCTTTTAGCCTACACTACTTTTGGTAAAGCAAGTAATTTGTCTTTCCTCTGCTTACAAGTGGGGCTCTGTCTCTCCTTGGAACCAGCTTTTATCAGTCTCATCATACACGCCTCTTTAAGCCTTTGCTTCCAACTCTTAAATCTGCTTCCCAGATCTTCCTGGACACGCTGCTTTGTCCAATGGGCTCCCTGAAGACAGTGCCAGTGTCTCTCGGCTACCCTGGGGCATGCCTATCATTTCCCTACACGGAAGAACCAGAACCGTGCGAGCCTTGGGTTCCACCCCCAGCACCATCACACTAGACAGGACAAGTGCACTGCATGCCCGCCCCATCCCCGACCTTGTATTATTGTACATAACCAAATACAAGTGACACTGGATGGAGATGTAAGGAACATGTCCCTAGGCTCCGCGCTGTGCCCAGGACGAAGTGCACCGCGGCAGTCTCGTTTTCCCGTTCTCTGCTGTCTTGTCCCAGCCTTTTGCTTCAGCCAACCCTGCATAGCTCCACACTCAAGGGGGTCAGGCGCCCTCTCGACCCGACTCGACTCTCTGCAAACAGGCAGCAAGATTCCGCGGGATCGGCGGTCGCGCCTGCGCATGAGCTCACCTCGCTCCTTGCGCTCCGGAAAGCCGTAGTTCGGCGGAAAGGTGGGCATCTTCTCGGGGTCAGGCTCCACCGAGGCATCCCAGACATAGCGCCGGGCCAGGTGCGCCCCCATGGCTACTCTGCCTTACCCTTCTTTAGCAGCCGGGGTCACCTCGCTCCCACCTGGAAGCACTGCCCCTTCAGTGTCTTCCGGGTCATCTAGCCCGCGGTGGGGTCATAGAGATGAAAGGTGGAAGACTTCCTGGCTCGCTGGCACCCCTGGCGGTGTGGAGGAGAAAGGGCGGGTGCGGCGAACGCCAGTCGGCTAGCAGGCCAGGCTGGCCAGGAGCTGCAGGGGGTGGGGGGGGGAGTAGGGTAGGGGGAGCGGCCCCTAGGCTTAGACCAGTCTAGGATTACAAAGTGTGCCACCAAGCCTGTTGTTAACATGGGTACTGTGGACACTCTGGTTCACATGCTCGCATGGCAGGCATTTTGCAGACCGAATCATCTTTCACGATCCTCCTTCTCCCCCTCTTCTTCTCCCCCTCCCCCCTCCCCTTCTTTCTTCTTAAAAAAAAAAAAAATTTGGCCAGGCGGTGGTGGCACACGCCTTTAATCCCAGCACTTGGGAGGCAGAGGCAGGCGGATTTATGAGTTCGAGGCCAGCCTGGTCTACAGAGTGAGTTCCAGGACAGTCTGGGCTACACAGAGAAACCCTGTCTCGAAAAAAAAAAAAAAAAAAAAAAAAAAAAAAATATATATTATATATATATTGTATGATAGGGTAGACCCCAAGGTCTAGCACATCTAGATAAGTACTTTCCCACGGATATACACTACCACTCCCAACTCTCCAACCTCTAAACACTCTCCCTAGGTGTGTGGTGTACATGCACATGTGTAGGTGTGTATAGGAGTGCATTTGGTGGTCAGAAGTCAGTTTTGGGGTCATTCCTCTGGCACTGTCCATCTTGTTCGAGACTGTCTCCCACTGGCTTTGTGCTCTTGGAGTAGGTGAGGCTGGCTGGCCAGGAGTCCAGAGAGGTTTAACCGGGTTCCCTATCTGTGTTTCTGGAATTGCAAGCATGTGCCACCACACCAGGATTTTTCTTACATGGGGTTTGGGGACTGAATTTAGTTCTTTATGTTTATAAAGCAATCACAGTAATGACTGAGCCCTCCTCCCAGTCGTTGTTCTAAAATTAATACCTTTGTGATCCTGGGATAGAACACGGTAGATGAATGCTTTCCCACTGAAGCTTACCCTTAGTGCAAAATCCTGACCAGAGAGGGTGGAGCCAACCTGTTGGTTTTGGAAGCTGCTGGTCCAAGATCTTCCCAGAGCTTCTGAAGGAACCACTGTCTTCTTTGTTCTTAAGTATCTATCAGGATGTGTCCTCCCTTGACTTGCTCTCTCCTTCATCCAGGACAGCTTATTTGACACAGACTAAAGTGAAGTCCTCAACCAGGGAAGCATCTCTGTTCAGAGCTCCCCCAGGCCGGCTGGTCTGTAAGCCCCAGGGATCCTCTTGTCTTTGCCTTCTCTGGGCTGCCATGCCAGACATCTGTTTCACATGGTATTTTAGTTAGGGTTCCATTGCTGTGATGAAATACCACCAGAAGCAATTTGGGGAGGTAAGTGTTTTATTTTTACAGTTTGTAATGCATCATCCAGGGAAGTCAGGACAGGAACACAGACAGGGCAGAAACCGGAGGCAGGAACTGACACAGAGGCCACTGAGGAGTGCTGCTTACTGGCTTTCTCAGACTGCTTTCTTTTAGTACCCATGGGCACCACCTCAGGGGTGACACCATATGCAGTGGGTTGGGTTTCCCATATCAATCACTAAATAGAAATGTACTCCAGGCTTGCCCACAGACAAGTCCTTGGGGTGTTCTCTCAATTGAGGTTTTCTGTTCCAAAATGACTCAAACTGTGTCAAGTTGACATCAAAGCCAGGTAGCACAGTATGGCTTCTTGAGATCAAACATAGGTCCTTTGTGGGTTTTGGGGGAGACAGTACTTTAAAACTGAGTGTCCTTAGTTAGGGTTTTATTGCTGTGAAGAAACAAAGAAAACATGTAATTGGGGCTGGCTTACAGATTCAGGGGTTCAGTTCATTACCATCATGGTGGGAAGCATGGCAGCATGCAGGCAGACATGGTGCTGGAGAAGGAGCTGAGAGTTCTGTATCTTCATCTGAAGGCAGCCAGGAGGAGCCTCTCTTCATTGGGCAGAGCTTGATCACATCCATGTTGTCTTTCTCTCTCCCTGTCTCTCTTTCTTGTCTATGTCTCTGTGACATGCAGGCACTCTGTCTTGTGTCAAACTATACTCTGGGTCTCTGTCTCTTTGTCTCTGTGTCACAATGCATTTTTTGTCTCTCTGTCTCCATGTGCATCACACACAATTCATGTGTCTGTCTCTCTGTGTCGGATACACAAACCTCTGTCTTTCTCAGTGTCTCTGTCACACACCCTGTGTCTCTCTGTCTCTGTCACACACACACTGTTTCTCTGTTTCACACGTACACTTCTGTGTCCCACACAATACTCACTCACACTCTCTGAGCATGTCATGCACACTGTTTCTGTCTTTGTTTATCTCTGTTATACACACTCTCTCTGTCTCTACTTGTCTGTCTGTCTGTCCCCCAGTCTCTGAATTTCAGTCTGTGTACCACACACACACACACATATCTTTTTGTATCTCTCTGTTCTCCCTTCCTTGTTGTTGTTTTTTTGTATTTTTGAGACAGGGTTTCTCTGTGTAGCCTTCACTTTTCTGGAAGCCCCTCTGCAAACCAACCTGGCTTCAAACTCAGAAATCCACCTGCCTTGCCTCCTGAGTGCTGGGATTAAAGGAGTGTGACACCGCTACCCAGCTCTTTTTAATTTCTGAGCTTGTAATATAATTACATTTCTTCCTTTCCTTTCTCTCTCTAAACCCTCTAGTATACTCTTCCATGCTGTCTTTCAAATAAATGGCCTCTTTTCATTAATCTATATCTATCTATATCTATGTATATCTGCTCAGTCTGTATAATGTTACTCATATGTCTGTTTTTTGGGCTGACTGTTTGACACTAGACAGCCATTGGTGAGCTCTTCCCAGGGGAAGCCCACCTTTCAGATTTCTTAGTTGCCTGTAGTTCTTTGTGTAGGGTTGAGGCCTCGTGGGCTTTTCCCTGTCCACTTTGGCATGCTCTGATTCTTCCGCTCTCACCTTCTATTAATTGCCTGTAGTTCTTCATCTAAGGATGAGGCCTTGTGAGATTTCCCTTTACCAGGTACCAACTAGTGTGGTTGTACAGGTCTCCTGTGTGCAGAAGACACTATCTCACAGCAGATGTCCTGGTCCTCTGGCTCTTACAATCTTGTGTCCACCTCTTCCACAATGTTCTCTGAGCCTTAGGTGTACAGGTTGCACGGTTGATGTACCGGTTTAGATTGGGCATCCTGTGGTCCGGTGTTCTCAGCATACCGATGTCTGTAATGGTCTCTGTCCGCTGCAAAGCAAGCATTGTTTAGGGGTGAGAGCTTATTTTATCTTAGTGTATTAGGATAAGTATTTAGAATGCAGTCCCGGAGGCAGGAGGCATCTCGGGGAGGACGCTTTAGGCTAGCTCCAGCTCCGTTTCTCCAGGTTCTGTGTCTGAAGTGTGTGTTTGCAGAAATAAGGGTTTCTCTGTCTCTGTGTCTGTCTCTATCTGTCTCTCTGTCTCTGTGTCTGTCATGCACACTCTCTCTGTCCACACACACCCTCTTTGTATCTCCTTATCTGTGTCTCTTCCAATGTCTGCCTCTCCAAGTCTCACACAAATATATACTATTTCTGTCTCTCTCTTTCTGTCTCTATGTCATACATACTCTGCCCCTGTCCATGTTACTCCGTCTCTCATGAACCCACTCTCTCTATGTCTCTATTTCTGTTCTGTCTGTCTGTCTGTGCAACACACTCTGTCTCTCTCTCTATGGGTCTCATGCATACACTCTGCTTCTATTTCTTTTACACACACTGTCTCTTTGTCTCTGTATCACACACAAACACACTGTGTGACACACACTTCTTCTGTCTCTTTTGGTCTCTCTACTGTCTTTTTGTCTTACTACTCAACACACACAGGACACACACAGATACACACAGGCACACACACAGCACACACAGATACACACAGGCACACACACAGGCATGTGAGCACAGAGACACACACACACTTTCACATACACTCTGCCTGTGTCATATTTAAACACACTTACTTTCCGTCTTCCTCTGCCCATCCCTCAGTGTTACCACTCCGTCTCTCTCTGTCACATACTGTGCTCCCTGTCTCTCTAAGCGACACCTACACACTTTATTCTTTTGTGTCACACACACTCTCTTTGACTCTCCCTGTGATTTATGGACACTTGAGCTTCCTATGTGTGATTTCCCTGTGTGTCTGTTTCTTTTTGTCACACATACATTCTCTCAGTCACATATACGATTCTCTCTGTAATGCACAAACACATTCACTATGTATTACACTCTGTCTCTCTGTCATACACCTGGGCTCTTGTCTCTGTGTCACTATATAATTCTGTCTCTCTGTCACACACACTTGCTCTAACTTTTTCTGTGTCTCACACACACTCAAGCTCCCCCCACCCCTCTCTCTCTGTGTCACACATGTAGTCTCTCTCTGCCTTTAGTGTCTCATTTTAGTTGTCAGCTTCATTACATCTGGAATCAGCTATAACCCGTGCAGATGGGAATGTGAGGGATTTTTCTTGATTGATCATTTGAGGTATGAAGAGCCCCAAATCTGGATTATTTGAAGTAGGAAGACCCACTCCAAATCTGGAGCACATCTTCTGGTGGCAGCCATGTGAAAGAACACGGAAGAAGGCAGCCCACGTGAAAGGATATGAAGAAAGAAGCTTTTGTTTTTTTCCTGCTTACTCTTACTCAAGCTGGTAGGTTTATCTGCCCTGTTCCTAAGGTATTCCTTTGCTCCTCTTGCTGGCATTAGAATCTACACACCGTTAATCCCTCTGTCTGGAATAAAGACATACCTTTAGTACATCCTTTTAATCCTAGACAATGACATCCAACTGAAGGGCAGACGAAGTGTCAATCAGAGAAAGATTTGATAGAATGAGTCAGTTACAGGATATACCCAGTTTCATGAGAGCAGACAGGAAAGAGAGGCTACTTAAGAGCAGTGCAGAGAGGGGAGACAGTTCAGTTTGGTGCAGCACAATTGAGCTCAGTTGAGTTATTGTATTTCTGTTTGGTTCATGCAGTCAGTGCAGTTCAGTTCATGGGGTTCAGAGGCAGTTTTCCCAAGAAAAGCAATTCAGTCAGAAGCCAAGAGAAGCCAATTTGAATCAGTCAGCTTGGAGAGGAATTTAAACCAGAACAGATGAATTGACCCAGCCAGCCATAGTTCTAAAAGAGCTAGAAAGGGTGACCTTATTCAGCAGTAAGTCTCCAAGACAACAATTATATCTGGTGAATAAAAATTATTTTTACATTTGGTGCCCAACATAGTTGGAGAAGAAGAAAGGCCACCAATGTTGCAGAAAGCAGAGGATATCTGGCAGAAACATCACAGAGGACAGGAAATGTTTAACGGAAAGCCACAGAGGAGAAATTTACCTGGGAGCATCACAGAGGAAGCATCAGTTCTCCGAGTTTGGCTGGATGCCCAGAGAAAACTCAGGAGACTCCAAAGTGGTGGGAACCTAGAGGCCAGAGCAAGGAACTTCATAGGAGCCTTTGAGACAGCGAATCATAGCAAGGCATCCCCAAAGACAATTTTAATTACATAGATAGACTTTTAGACTTTTCTTGCATTAAAAAATGGGAAACTCCATTTCAGATCCCTTAAGACCAAGTGTGGAATTAAGGGGATAAGAATGTTACTTTAAAAAGCCATTGCAGTATTTATTGCAACTGTTCACTGGAGTAAACCCCTCCCTATTTTCAATTGCAGTCTTTATATATTTTCTCTCAAAAAAGGTTGAAAATAACTGTACAACAACTAAAATTACAACTGGAGGACAGCATGCAGAAGAATGCAAATCGATTCATTTTGTCTCCTTGTACAAAGCTCAAGTCCAAATGGATAAAGGACCTTCACATAAAACCAGACACACTGAAACTAATAGAGAGAAGGTGGGGAAGACCCTCGAATACCTAGGCACAGGGGAAAAGTTCCTGAACAGAACACCAATGGCTTATGCTCTAAGATCAAGAATTGACAAATGGGACTTCATAAAACTGCAAAGTTTCTGTAAGGCAAAGGACACTGTCAATAGGACAAAACAGCAACCAACAGATTGGGAAAAGATCTTTACCAGTCCCACATCCAATAGAGGACTAATATCCAATATATACAAAAAACTCAAGAAATTAGACTCTAGGCAACCAAATAACCCTATTAAAAAATGGAGTAAGGAGCTAAACAAAGAATTCTCAACTGAGGAAATGCGAATGGCCGAGAAGCACCTAAAGAAATGTTCAACATCCTTAGTCATCAGGGAAATGCAAATCAAAACAACCCTGAGATTCCACCTCACACCAGTCAGAATGGCTAAGATCAAAAACTCAGGTGATAGTAGATGCTGGGAGGATGTGGAGAAAGAGAACACTCCTCCATTGTTGGTGGATTGCAAGATGGTGCAACCACTATGGAAAACAGTCTGGCAGTTCCTCAGAAAATTGGACATATTACTACCTGAGGACCCAGCTATACCACTCCTGGGTATATATCCAGAAGATGCTCTAACACATAACAAGGACATATGCTCCATTATGTTCATAGCAGCTTTATTTATTTACTTATTTTTTGAGAGTCATTTAAAGTTTATGTAACTGTTCCCGCATCAGTAGAACAAGGACACCATCCCCATTAAGAGTGTGGAGAGGATTAAACAAACAATTCAGTCGCAGGCTTAGAACAATGCCTGGCACCCAGCAAGTATCCAGTAGGTGTTGTTTGCAGAGGTTTCCTACACACCCTTCTTTAAAACCTCCAGCAAACTCAAACTCAAAAGGAAACAGCCCCGAGTCATTCCTAAGTTCCTACATCCAGCCTGAGACTCAAGATCCCTGGGGTAACAGTCATTTCTCCCCCCTCAATCCCACCACCTACACAGGCTAACTGGTAAATTTACTGCCACCAACACACCCTATTAAATGAGGGAAGGAGAGAAGCAGAGGAAAGAGATTTTTCTAGAGGGGTTGATCTACAAAGCATGAGGAGGAGACTTCCAGCCTTAGTGTTTTCTTCTTCCCCAGTCTGTGGACAATCCACAGCTACTCCGGGTCCACTGAGAGGAGTTGGTGTGGAGGCTCCCAGCCTGAGCCTGAAGACCAGCCATTGCTGGGCCTGCATGGTGACCCTGAGGAAATGGCCACACACTCAGGGACTCCACTGCTCCTAGTCCTGCCACTTAGGTAAAATTGGAGGAGACCAGAGTACCACCTAGTCTCTCCTGTGTATTGATTGTCAGGGCTACCTCTACTGATCTTTTAACGCCTCTTCATATCCCTAGTCCTGTTCCTATAAGAGTAAGAAGCTTCTAGAAAGCCCTTGCACTTACCAACCAGCTCTGTTCTTTCTTCAGCAGCTTTATTTATAGTAGCCAGAAACTGGAAAGAACCCAGATGCCCTTCAACAGAGGAATGGATACAAAAAATGTGGTACATTTACACAATGGAGTACTACTCAGCTATTAAAAACAATGAATTCATAAATTCTTATTAAATGGATGGAACTAGAAAATATCATTTTGAGTGAAGTAACCCAATCACAAAAGAACATACATGGTATTCACTCACTGATTATTGGATTTTACCCAGAAGCTTGAAATACCCAAGATTCAACTCACAGACCACATAAAGCTCATGAAGAATACGACCAAGTGTGGGGTGGGGCTCAGTCCTTCTTAGAAGGAGTAACAAAATACTCAAGGGAGCAAATGTGGAGACACAGTGCAGGACAGAAACTGAAGGAGGGACCGTCTAGCAGACCATTCCACCTGGGTATTCATCCCATGTGCAGTCACCAAAGGTAGAGGTTGATGAGGATGTCAGGAAGTACATGCTGATAGGACCTGATATAGCTGTCTCCTTAGAGGTCTGCAAGAGTCTGACATATCAGAGACAGATGCTCACAGCTAACCATTAAACTGATCATGGGGTTCCCAAATGAGAAGATAGAGTGAAGACTGAAGGAGTTGAGAGGATTCGCAGACACCATGAGGAAAGCAACAACACCAACCAACTAGAGCCCCAGGTTCTAAACCACCAGCCTGGGAGCGCTTAGGGAGGAACCCATGGCTCCACTATATATGCAAGGGAGCTATATATAAGTGGGAGAAGAGATCCTTGATCCCATGAAGGCTGGACATCGTGGGGGGGTGTATCGAGGGTAGGGAGGTGAGGTGCGGGGTGGGTAGGTGGGGGTAACCATACTAGAGGCAAGAGGAGGGGGAAGGGATAGGGAGTTCCTGGGAGGGAGGGGGAAAATGGGGTAAGGGGAAAACATCTGAATGTAAAAAAATTTCCAATTAAAAAAAAAAAAAAAAACAAAACCAAAACAAGCCGGCAGCAGTCTTTAATCCCAGCACTTGGGAGGCAGAGGCAGGGGATTTCTGAGTTCGAGCCAGCCTGGTCTACAGAGTGAGTTCCAGGACAGCCAGAGCTATACAGAGAAAGCCTGTCTCAAAACAAACAAACAAACAAAAGGTATTATAGGCAAAATGATTCTCCAGGGTTGTACTCTGGGAATGTGTGAAGATATTTTTTCTCTTACATAAAGGAACCCCAAGCCTTCTTGTAACTTTCAATGTATGGTGTTACTCACATAATTTGGCCATGTAAAGGTTAAAAGGATATTGTGCCTGGCCTGGATGATTATATTCTTATAGAGTAAGAATCTTGGATTTCAAAATAAACAGCACAGAAATGACATTTAAAAAAAATAAGGAAAAATAACTGTACAACAAGAAAAAATAGCTATGATAGTACAAAGATTTGATCAACAAGAGACAAAGGAAGTAAAAGGACAGGAATTTGCCTCATTGTGAACCTATGGTACCTAATGAAACGAGACTCAAGATAGACAGTGCCTAGCTGCCACATCTTAATGAAACTGAGACTCAAGATAGACAGTGCCTATGCTGCCACATCTTAATGAAACTGAGGAAAGCCAAACCATTTCCACTAGCTTTTCCAGTTACCCAGAAACAAATGCGGAAATAAAATACAAGATTAAACATTTTCTGATCTTATACATGCTACAGAGGAGTGCAGCTTTGGATCTGGTCACAGATATGTCTCTTACACTATCCCTAAAAGTTGAATGTTATAAGTTAACCACTGGTGTTTATGGTCCTTTGCCTTCAGGGACAGTGGAATCTCTGGGGAAAAGTGGTTAATTCTAAGAATTTATTTGTATTAGGTGTAAGTAGACAAGGATACAAGGAAATAATACAAAATTTAGCATAGTGAAAAAGGAATGCAAATGTTGCAGGGGATAGATTGCTAACGTGTTCCGTTACACAAGTGGCCATTCCGAATGAAAGGACACGGTGCTTTGGGGTACCAAAAATGGGTGTTCTGGGAAACAGTGGATCATGAATAGAACCCAAATTTATGAAAATAAAATGAATGGTGACATGAAGGTTGGTGAATACAGGAGCTGATGTTAGTATATTTTCCTAAAAGTCAGATTGGCCACTTCAGAAGGTTTATACACAGTTTATAGGAATTGGTAAATTATCATGAATAAGACAAAATGATTAATGAATTAATTGTGTGGGAAGAGAAGGGCAAACAGGGAAGTTGAGACCTTTTGTGGTTGACATATCTATAAACTTACAGGGAAGGGATCTTTTACAACAATGAATAATCAAATTAATATTCTTGCAATTCCAGGGACAGCAAATGAGCAAATGAGGAAATAAGAGGTGATATGGTAGATGCTCCTGGGGTACTGATACAGGTGATCAACTGATACAGGAGAACAACTGCAAGCTGTGTTCATGGTCAAAAAACGGCATCACAGGGATTGAGTTCCAAATTTACAAAAGGGGCCACTGCTGACATACCAACAGCCTTGCCCTAGACTGGTTATCAAACAGACCTGTATGGTAAGAGCAGTGGCCCATATCCAAAGGAAAATTGCAGACACTTGAACAACTGGTACAAGAACAGCTGGAGGTTCAACATACAGAAGAGTCTATCAGCCCATGGAATTCCCTTGTGTTTGTTGTAAAATGGAAACGAGGAAAATGGAGGATGATAATAGATTTAAGATCAGTTAATAAGGTAATTCAACCAGTGGGTTCTTTACAGTCTGGACTTCCTTTGCTTTTTGTTACCTAGATCAAGGCCTATAATAATAAATGACTTGAAAGTTTGCTTTTTCACAATACGCTTGTATCAACAGAACAGGGAAAGGTTTGCTTTCTCAGTACCCACTCTGAACAATAGTGGTCCAATAAAAAGATACCACCGTGAACTGGAAACTTAAGGGTTCTTTGGAAAAGTCAGTTGTGTTGGATGGTGTTTTGCTGGGCAAACATGTGAAGGAGAGTTCCTGAAGCAGACACAGGAGAAAGAATGTTTTGCTAAAGCAAGCACATGAAAGGACAGGTGATGAAGGATTCTTTGCTAATGACACACAAGTATTCATCCACTTTCCATTGTATAGTTGAGCTCCATTTGTTGGGTCTTCATAGAGAGAAACACACCAGAGAACTTCTGGTGGTATGTTGCAGCTTCTTGGTGCTTCCATGGATTCAAGCCGATTGGCAGAGTGACGTCAGCTGAGACAAGCTGAGTCAGACTCATGTGGTGAGGTAAGACCCATGGAGGACACATGATGTTTGGAGGGAGTATAAATAGGACTCAATGGACAGTGATGGAGGCTTGGCTTGCTTGCTGGTAGAGCTAGGTCTGGAATGCTTCTTGGTCTCCTGTTCTTGCTGATCTTTGCTTTGTTGAGAGAGGCACAGCAAAGAACTTTTTGTGGCATTCCTGTTGGCCCTATTCCCTCCTGCTGACTTGTGTCAATTCGACTGAGGCCTGGCTGATCCTCCTAGGCTGTGCTACCAATGTGGCTATCCTGACACGACTTAAGTGGACTGCTGGTGTATCCATGAAGTGTTTGTGAGTGGATCGAGCTGCTGCTGCTGACCTGTGAACTAAACTGCTGATTTTCTGACAGTGCAGATGGGATTTGCTCCAAAGAAACATTTCTAAACAGGTCCACTTCCCCCATAACCTAATAACTTTTTTTTCCCCACTACCTCTGGCTTTTAAAAGTAGGCTTTGAAAAAAAATTAAAGCTACACTATTGGAAGGTACTACCACAGGGAATGTTAAATAGTCCAACTTTATGTCAATATTTTGTGCAACAACCATTAGAAATAATTAATTGGCAATTTCCTCAATCTATCATTTACCATTACATGGATGGCATTTTGTTGGCTGATTCTAGACATTTTAGAGGAAATGTTTAAGGAAACATAAAGAATTCTGCCATGCTGGGGATTACAGATTGCTCTAGAAAAAAATACAAAGAGGAGATTCACTTAGTTCTTTGGATTATAAAATCAGTCAACGAATGCGAGCACAAAGGTACAGATCTGTAGGGACCAACCAATTGCAAACTCTTAGGATTTTCAAAAGTTAACGGGAGACATTAACTGGCTGAGGCCTACAACTGGAGTACATATGAGTTAAGTAATTTGTTTCAAACATTACAAGAAGATTCAAATTTAAACAGTCCAAGATGTCTAACAGCTGAAGCAGAAAGTTCACTCTTGTAGAACAAAGACTGCAAGATGCAGATATGGATAGAATTGAAGTTTATCCTAAACTTGATTGTATTTTGGTCATTTTACCCTTGACTCATTCTCCTACTGGGCTCATTATGCAAAGGGAAGATAATATTATGGGATGGATTTTCTTAGCTCATAAAGTAAGAAAGAAAAGATTTATTCTTTTTGTTTTTTTTTTGTTTTGTTTTAGAAGATTTATTTGTTTTATGTATGTACACCATTACTATCTGGAGACACACCAGAAGAGGCCGTTGGATCCCATTACAGATGGTTGTGAGCCACCATGTGGTTGCTGGAAATTGAACTCAGGACCTCTGGAAGAGCAGTCAGTGCTCTTAACCACTGAGCCATCCATCTCTCCAGCCCCAGAAAAGATTTCTGAATTAATTATAAAAGGTAGAATAAGGCACCAACATTCTACAAAGTTGCAAACAAGATGGGAATGGCATATTATAAGTCAGACAAAATAAGCAAGGTGATCAAGAATCCATATGCCTCAGTTTAAAAATTAGAGTTGTCAGCACAGGAAGATGGTGACCGCCTTAGCTGTTCATGGAGCGGGATCTGCACTGGCCTTTGGGCCGGAGGCTCTCACCCCAGACTGGGAAAACCGAGAAGTCTCCACAGGCACCACGATCATGGCTGTGCAATTTAATGGGGGCGTGGTTCTAGGAGCAGACTCCAGAACAACCACTGGGTTCTACATTGCCAATCGAGTGACTGACAAGCTGACCCCATTCATGATCACATCTTTTGCTGCCGCTCAGGCTCAGGCTTGGCAGCTGATACCCAAGCAGTAGCCGACTCTGTCACTTACCAGCTTGGTTTCCACAGTATTGAGCTGAATGAGCCTCCGCTAGTACACACAGCCGCCAGTCTCTTTAAAGAGATGTGTTACCGGTACAGAGAAGATCTGATGGCAGGCATCATCATTGCAGGCTGGGACCCTCAAGAAGGAGGCAGGTGTACTCTGTTCCCATGGGAGGTATGATGGTAAGACAGTCCTTTGCCATTGGGGGCTCCGGGAGCTCCTATATCTATGGCTATGTTGATGCTACCTATCGGGAAGGCATGACCAAGGACGAGTGTCTGCAGTTCACTGCCAATGCTCTCGCTTTGGCTATGGAATGTGATGGCTCCAGTGGAGGAGTGATCCGCTTGGCCGCCATTCAAGAGTCAGGGGTAGAACGGCAGGTACTTTTGGGAGACCAGATTCCCAAGTTCACCATTGCCACTTTGCCACCTCCCTGAAGCCTTGTATTCTAGGGTGTAGTAAAGGATATTCATACACAAAAGCTAATAAACAGTTTGTTAAAGAGAAAAAAAAAATTAGAGTTGTCCTTTTTGCTGGGGCAGACATCTAGCTGGTCTGCTCCCATGAAGACACCATATCCTGAGACATCCTAGAGGAGCCACTGCACTCAGAGTAGAGGGGCAGTGGTGAATATGAGGAACCAGATTTGTCTGTTGACTCCTAGAAGGCACTCGGTGTGTGGACCTCATTTTTTCACCTATTAGCTCTCCTTTCTGATAGACACAGAAATATTAAAAGACCCTGTTTCCAAATTAAAAAAAAAAAAAATAGAGTTGTATGTCATCCTTATGGTGTTATTGGGTTATCCTGAATCTCCTAATATAATTACTGATTCTTTACATGCAGAAAAAGTCATTTTGCATATAGAGACTACTGAATATGTACCTGATAACTCAGAATTAACTTTGTTATACAGTTACAACAGGTCGTCTGAAATAGAAATTATCCATTATATATTACTCGCATTCGATCTCATACAGGTTTCCCCGATCCGTTAGTTCAAGGAGATGAGGAAATTTACCAGTTACTAATAGGAAACGTATTAGAAGCCTCAAAGTTTCATGAGAAACATCATATTAACAGGAAAGGTTTAAGGAAAAAAAATTTTATCACTTGGCAATAAGCCAATGAAGTAATAATAAATATTTTATGTGTTCTCTATACAACTAAACTCTGTTATCTGCTGGTATTAACCCTAGGGTTACCAAAAGAAACGACATCTGGCAGATGGATGTTTTTCATTTTTCAGAATTTGGAAAACAAAGGTATACACACACACACACACACACACACACACACACACACACACACACACATACACACACACCCCAGGGGTCCTGCCCCAGGTATTCTCCTTTCTTCCTGGTTCTCTCTTGAAGGTAAGGAAGAGTGTCAGCAGGGGTGAGATATTTAGGGTGCTGTTTAATAATAAAACGTTTACCTATTTTAAGTCTAAGTCACTTTGCTACTGTAGCTGATCTGCCTGGGGTCCTTTTGGGCCAGAAAGTGCAGTCTCTGGCAATTAGCACCTCATCGTAAAACAGCAGGGGATTAAGTAAAGGATTAATTGCCAGAGCCTTCTCCCTCTTGTCTAGATGCCTCTCACTTGTCAGACTAGGGGGAAGTTGGGAGCAATAAACTTCTATTGAACCAGGAGAAGAGAATCATGCTCACAGAAGAAAAAACTTTTATACAAGCAAATATGTTTTAAACTCACATAAATTCATATACAGATTCATGCTTACACATTCATAAATCTCTATTTGAACCAGTTGGGCCCAGATTTTATACTATCTCATAATTATATACATACACATATATATCCATACTCAGATATGTATATCAAGCAAAAGACCAAGTGCCAGTGTAGAAAAAACTCACTCATTCTGGATGACAAAGGAGCTCCAGTCTTTATTGCAAAGAGAAAGAAAAAGCTTCTACCCTTAGTGCTAGATGAATTAAAACCAAGTCCGTAAGAAGAATGAGACTAAGCCTGCCTTGCTAGTAAGAGAAGACCTGTGCCATCCTATGGTAAGGAGAAGCCTGCCTGCTCCTTCTGTTCTCTCTTTAGCCTCTTTTCTCCTCATTCCCACTGCATTCTGCATATTGCTCCTGTTGGATTTAAAGATCCAAAACCGGGGGACTCACTCCCCAGAAATACTCAAGGAAGGGATTTGCTGCAATTATATGAGGTTTACTGAAAAATTGATAAATTGATAGTGGCCAGTACACTGGGGCCCCTCTGTTCACAGGCAAGAAGGAACCCCGAACTGAGGCAAAGAGTGGTTTATATACAGAGTTCATAAGGACAGTTAATTGCTTCTTGGACAATATTAAAAACGATTTCAAACAGCCGTTTCCAAGCCTAGTTCCCGTTCCCAGGCTCGGTTCCTAAGTAACTCAAATTTACACCTTTATCTTTATAATCCAGGGGAATTCGTTTAAGTGGCTTCTGTTTATCTAGGTGTATTGTTTTAAGGGCTTATCTCCCTTATCTTGGGCCCTTTCCCTGGAATGTTTGTTCGAGCCTTTGGGATGTACTCTTCCTGGGATGTGCCTCGGGGGATGCTACTATTTGAGTGAAAATTGAAACTCCAAGCCTAAGAATCTTTCATGCTGCGACCTGAAATTACATTCTTACACTCCCTAATTATTTTAAGTTATCTTATAATTTCTAAGTTATTCCACTCTGCATTCTTCTTCTAGTCTTGCTCTCCCCTCCTGCTCTGACGTAACAATGCTCTTGCCTTCCTCCCAATGCTATCTCTCCAATGTTATATCTTCCAATGTGATCTTTCCTAGGCTTTTGTACCTTTGCTAGTAGAATAGATCACATGGGTTTTCCAAGCACCTCCACCCCCCATTATTTATTTATTTTTTACAAAAATTCATTAGAATTTCAAACGTAAATTAAATAAGAAGTTTACAACAGAGAATGTTTATATGCATATCTATTAAGAGTAATTTTCTGGCTAAACATTCATTATCTGTCACCAGTTTCTATGGTTTCATGGAGAGTTAAAAACCATAACTTTTTTGACTAAGTTATTAGTGAAGTTTTATATAGACAAACCCAGTCAATATTTTATCTTCTGTCCTTGAACCTATAGTAAATCATAAGTTCCCTTTTTATGAGCTTTGATTAATGGTTTTGCAACCTCTTGGAATGTGCTCTAAGTTGCACATGCCTGCTTACTATCTCAGAAGCAATTAACTCATGACACTAAAGAGTTCTCATTGCAGTTTTGACATAACAAAAACACTTAATAGCGGTCCTATTATAAAAGAGCTTAATAATTACTCATATAATTTTAGGAATTCTTATAGGACCATCATTAAGAATTAAGAAGTCATCTATTTGTCTATATATTTAATAATAACAGGAAAAGCATATTAATAGCAGGATCTTTCCTAAAATGAAATTCTCCTCAGCCTTGCCTAAAAGAGCAAATCTGTTGTAGATTTTAATCCATGGTGGAACCATCTCAGAAAGATCACCTGCTAGTTTTTAGCTTCTCCTAGATGGTTCCTGGCATATATCATTCCATTGACACATACTCAGTGTTTCAATGGGCAAATGCTTTAAGTTCTGAAAAGGCTGAATGTATAATAATGCAGTTATTGGAAATAATGGCAACCATGGGGGATACCTGTACAAATTTAAACTGATAATCTTCCTGCATATGTGTTCAATAAGATGAAGCAATTCTTTGCATATTACAATATACAAAATATTACTAGTATACCACACAATCCCATAGGACAAACAATGGTAGAAAGAGCTAATTGTTGCTTATTAAACAAAAAGGAAGAGTAAAACCCCAGGTTTTTTTTTTATCAGATAATGCTTTGTTAACTCTAAATTTTCTTAATATTAGTGAAAAAGGAACAACAGCCATTGAGAGACACTGGGTTATCGAAACAACCAAAGAGCTAGGCCAATCAATATGCTATAATTAGAATGGAAACCTGCAATAGTTTTAAGGTGGGACGTGATTACGCTTTGTATCTACAGGGAATGAAAAAAATATGGTTACCAACAAAACTTATAAAGATTAGATCTGACCAGAGAAAACCTCTTATCAGCTGAGACATGAATGTCTTCACAAAGCAAATAGCCTAGGTGATTCACTCTCACAGACTGTCTCAGTCATTGATCTCTCCAAAAAATGCATGCAAATCAACTTCAAAAGGGCTGGCCTGATGATCAATCACATAGAGACCAAGCAACACAAAGATGGTACAAGACAATGCAGAGTCTGGACAGAAAAGCATCACTAGCAGGTGATCTTCCTGAGATGGTTCCACCTTGGATTAAAATTTATGACAGATTTGCTCCTTCACGAAAGGCTGAGGAAATCCCAGGATTTGGAAAAATCACAATCTTCATAGGGTACTCAAGAGATATTTTTGTCTCCAGACAATTAGGAACATGACTCCCATATTTCCTAAAGGTGCAATGGATGGTTTTGGTCATGTGATGTGTTATGGTTGTTATCGTCTAAGGTGGTTGGTTGTTATTGGTTATGATCATGGAGGAAACAAAATAAAGTTTAAAGCAGGGATCTTTCTCTTCTATCTAATAATGGGGGAAAAGAGGGAAAAAGGAACTAACAACAACAAATAAATAATAATAATAAAAATATTTTACTTTGGTATAGGTTAATATATCTTTTTTTTTTTTTTTTTTTTTTTGGTTTGGTTTTTCAAGACAGGGTTTCTCTGTGTAGCCCTGGCTGTCCTGGAACTCACTCTGTAGACCAGGCTGGCCTTGAACTCAGAAATCCGCCTGCCTCTGCCTCCCAAGTCCTGGGATTAAAGGCGTGCACCACCACTGCCTGACAAGATTAATATGTCTTGATAGAAATTTAAGGTTGTTTGTCTATTAGTTGATATATTGTATACAAACAGCTTGTTTAAAAATGTGATATAAAGTTTCAGTTTTAGGTTCTCATAATTATTTTTATTTTGTGTCTATTGTTAATGTCAGAGAAAAAGGCTTTTCAAAAACAACAGAAAGGGGTTATGAAGTGGAAATTTCTGGTTTCTTTAACAATTCAGTTATGTCGCGTTATGTTTTTCTGCAAGCTATTTTGTGAGAGGGCACATGATGTTTAGAAAGAATATAAATAGAACCCCAGAAACAGAGGAGGAAGTTTGGCACTGCTAAGTCCTGTGAGCTTCGCTTTTTCACTGGTCTTTACTGGTCTTCATGGTCTTCCCTGGTCTTCACTAGTCTTCACTGGTCTTCCCTGATCTTCACTGGTCTTCCCTGGTCTTCATTGGTCTTCCCTGGTCTCCACTGGTCTTACTTCTGGTCTTTGCTGATCTTCGTTGGTCTTCACTTCATAGAAAGAAATGCACCAAAGAACTTCTTGTGGTAATCCGGCTGATTCTGGCCCCTTCTGTTCGGTTATGCAGACTCTGTGGAGCCTTGCTGTTACTGTTGTACCAGTCAGCACTACTGATCCTGGGTTTGGGGTTTGCTATTGAACTGAACTTCTGGCACTCTGACAACGAAGAGTGAAGTCACCTGAGAGAACTACTTTTCAGTATGTCCACAACACACTTTCCCTATTGGTCAGTGGGCTTGAAGGGAGGATGAAGCATTTAAGAACCCTAATGAAGTAATCTTGAGAAATCTAAGCCTACATGAGTCTGTTAATTTGGGTCATCTCTCTCTTTTGGTTAGTTGGATCAAAGGTCTTTTGATTTCTTTTATCTTTTCTGAAGAATAAGCTCTTAGATTCGCTGATTCTTTCTATTGTTTTCTTTGTATCTATTTTGTTATTTTCTACCTTGATTTTCATTATTTATTGCCACCAGCTGGGTTTGTGTTGTGGCAATTATTTAAAAAGGCCTCTGGCTCAGGCCAACTATCTAAGCTGCAGTGGTTCTGCCTAGCCCAGCCGCCATGTTTCTCTGCTGGAGGCCACGTGCGTGCTGCAGCTAGAACCGGCTGCCAGAAACACCAGCCCTGCCACCCACTAGATGCCAGCGTGAGAGATGGCTCTGCCAATCTTCCACGCTGTCCCCGGAAGGCAGGGCATTGCCCAGACCATTCCGCCATCCATGCGGACCCAGTAAAAGAATGAGACTCTAATTCTTATAGATTAATCAAAGCTTATATATTTGGCAATGATCAGTAACAAGATACCCATACAATCAGAAGTGTAGCCCAATACCCAACCTAGGTATACCAACTACCTTTGACTGCTACAGAGACGTGAACATCCATCTCCATCGCTCCTACATCTCTGCTCTCTCATTCCTCCTCTTCCTTTTATCTCTTCCTCTCCTAACTCCTCCTCTTCCTTTCCTCTTCCTCTCCTAACTCCTCCCACCTTAGCTCCTCCTACAGGTTTGAATTTGGTTTGTTGTTATTTTTCTAAGCTTTTGCATTGCATCATAAGACAGTTATTTCTTGTACTTAGAACTGTAAATTCCCCTGATAGGATTACTTTCCATGAATCCCAGGGGTTCTATTTTGTTGTCTTTTCATTTTCATTTAGTTCCAGGAAGGTTTATTTAATTTTTAATTTTTTAATTTTTCCTTTGACCCATTCATGATTCAGTAATTAGTTGCTTAATCTCTGCATGTTTGTGTATTTATTTGTTTGCTGTCAATTTTGAGTTTTATTGTATTGTGGACAGATAGGATACAAGGAGTGACTTCAATCTTTTCAAATTAGAAATTTTCTTTTTTTTTTCAGTGTGTGAACATTATCCCTCTCACCATTTGGAGAGATGTCATTCATAAAGTTCTTACCAGAAAAGTTTCCCCCTGGATTACTGTCACATATGGAAGTAGTCTCAACTCTGGGTGGGGCAGTGTTTTCTGTAAGTGCTGCAAGATTGGAGAAGCAGAAACATCACCCGTTCTTTTTTTTTTTTTTTATAAACTACTGTGATGTAGAATATTCAACCCTTCTATCTCACGGACTAAAACCGAGTGCTGGAATCTATCACTGAGGTTTGCTTTGTTTTTATCTTTAGTCTTTTTATTTACAGTCCAGTCTTTATGCTCCTCCAGGTCCCCCCTCTGACAGTTTCTCATTCCGTTCTTCTTCCCCCTGCTTCAAGAGGGTGTCCTCACTCGCTGGGGTCTCACGTGTCTCAAGGGTTAGGTACATCTTCCCTCACTGAGGCCAGACCAGCCAGTCCTCTGCGGTATATGTCAGATTTAGTTCTAAGAGGCCCCTCTACTGCTTCCTCTGCTTCTTGCCTTTATGCTCATGTTCCTTGGAGTGACTGCTATCAGAGCATCTTTTAGAGCCATGGTGCTGTTTTGCTTCTTCCAAAAACTTGTCCAAACCAAAAGGATCTTCCTCAAACTGAACTGGTCCTTCTCAGCCCCTCTGTCTCGATCTGAACGCAGAAAATCCTTGTCTAGGAACAAATCTGTGGCTCTTTATCCTGGTTTCCAGGTCTCACCATACATGTCCTTGTCCAGATTTTTACGGGGCTTGTAGATACTCTGAGCCATATCTTTGTCACCTTTCCAGGCCTGATAATAAACACTGTAAATTTCATCTTCTCCGCCTGCAAATCCACTGTCCATTCCCTTGGATTGGTTGAAGAGCCTTTGGTCATACTGGACTTCATTGAAGTTCAAGGATTGGGCACACCAAGAGCAATGACTTCACTGATATCTCGATTTTCAGTTCTCTGTAGTTTTGACCTCTTGTCAGGAGCTGCTCTGGAAAGGTTCCGATCTGCTGCCTCTCTTTGCGCCTGTCATGACGGATTTCATCTCTTTCAGGGCCTCTCCATCCTCTTTTTCCACATTGGTTTTGATCCCAGCTCTCCTTTCTCTGGCTTTCTGGGCCATTTCTCTAAGTTTCTCTTCATGTTTCTCCTTTTCTTTTTGAGCCATCTTTCTCTCCGCTGGGCTCGCGTCTCCACTACTTCTCAAGCCCTCCGGTCTGCAATGTATAGCGCTTCAGCTAGTTTGGCAAACTTTTCGTTTATGTGGACAGTCTGAAGTCCTCTTCCATCAGCAGCCTCCCTTTATCCAGTGGAATTGTGTAACCCTTCCATTCTTCCACTTGGATACACATGGCGGGATCTTCCACTTCTTCTGCTCCTCTACAGTAACTGCCGAGGAGAGAGTGCATTACAGGTACAGGAGGAGAGGAGGCCCCCGGGGAATATTCTTATTTATTCTGAATCTTGGAGGCTCCATTGGGTCTTCTGCCTTTCAACAATCCGAATAATCCTCTGTTTAGCTCCAGATTAAATATTTTTCCTTGCTGAGATGGAGTGTACTGGATATACTGGGCAGGAGGCAGGTTCTTAGCTGTATGAACAGGCTTGGCCCCAGCAATCTTCTTTGATATTATCTTCTCCAAGACTACTCTATCCTTTCTGTAATTTCTTAATTGTCTCCTCATAGGCCTTTGCAGTTCTGAGTCTGTGGACTCAAACCTCCTTTGGAACAAGGTCAGTATATTTGCTATAAATGACCTTGTCTTTGGAATGTCCCTGTCGAGCAATTCATATCATATTTAATTTTCCCTTCCTGATCCAAATGAATGGGCAGAGCATTGGCCATTTTTTCTGTCGCCCCATATCCAGAGGATACTGGGCCACATGGATTTCAGGGAAAGCACCTCCATCTCCAAAATCCTCGGCAACTGTGGAATCCAGCCTTCCCTGCATCCATAGAGGGAGGCTCCCTTGGAGACAAATGCAGAGAGGTCTGCAGTGATCTCTGAGATCTTCCCTTTCTTCAGCTTCAAGTTGGTCCTGAGATAGCTGAGTGGGCGCAGGTAAAAAGCTGTGAGCGTCATCTTCTTCTGCATCTTCAAGAGCAAATCACAGCTTCCAGAGGCCACAGCTTTCCCACAATGTGAGGAACCCAATGGAGAAAATGCTCAGTGCACAGATGCCCTGAGCCGAACGACCCACTAGGCTTTGCAGTTCTTTGAGCTGAAATTGTGGCAGCCACCAGTTTGTAGTTCAAATAAACCAACAAAATCAGCTGTGAATGGGAAGCCCAAGAATCGGTCATTTCTCGTCCACAAGAGGCTAGTTGTAGAAGGAGGTTCCGACAGATTGGCTGGCAAGTCGATGCAAGCACTCAAAGAAGACCCAGAAATTTTCTTTTTAGATTTATTTATTAAGTATACAATATTCTGCCTGCACAGCCAGAAGAGGGCACCAGATCTCATTATAGATGGTTATTAGCCACCATGTGTTTGCTGGGAATTGAATTCAGAACCTCTGAAAGAGCAGCCAGTGCTCTTAACCTCTGAGCCATCTCTCCCAGCTCATCTTTTCAATTTTTAGAGATTTGTTTTGTATTCCAGAATGTAGTCATTTTAGAAAAGCTTCTTGCCGAGTATAATGTACATTTTTTTTTTTTTTTGTGTTTGGATATAATACTCTGTACGTCTCCCTTGAATCCATTTAAAGTATGATGCCAATTGTTTTTGATGTTTAGTTGTTTATTTTTCATGCAGATGACATACCCATTAGAGAGAGTGACTTATTGAAATCATCAATAAATGGCTTGATGTTGATCTGTGTCTTTAAATCTAGTAGTTTTTTTTTTTTTTTTTTTTTTTTTATTTTTTTTTTATGAAATGGAGTGCGCCAGAGTTTTGTGTTTAGAGGGTAATGTCTTCTTTAGTAGTAGTAATGTCTACTAGAATACAGTATCCTTCCTATCTCTCCTGATCAGTTTTAGTTCAAAGTCTATTTTTTCAGATACTAGATTAATGATGTGTGCTTGCTTCCAGGTCCCATTTGATTGGAGGATTTTTGTCTATCATTTGATATCAAGGAGGTGTCTATATGTAAAGCTAGGGTGTGTTTCTTGTAGACAACAAGGAGATGGATGTTGTTTTTTGACCATTCAGTAAACCTGAGCCTTTTGATTGGAGAACTGAGGCCATTGATATTTAATGTTATGATTGAAATATATGTGCTGATTGTAATCATCATGTCATTAATTCTGGTGTTGCTTGTGTTCACAGTAGTACTTTGTGTTTTAACAACCATGGCTCTGTATTCTTTCCATGGTCTCTCTGCTATGTGTAATTCTCTCTTCAGCCTGAAATATTGCTTCCTATTTCCCTTCAGGTTTAAATTTTTTTTTGGATATAATTTTTTAGACTGTTTATAGAGTGGAAAGCTTTTCCTTCTCTTTCAATTTTGGTGTGTGTTTTTCTGGGTATGGAGTTCTAAGTGGTCTTTAGGCCTTGGAATTCATTTCTTCAGTATCTTCTGGCTTTCAAAATTTCCATTGAGAAGTCAGCTATTTTTTGGGTGGGTCTTCTTTCATGTTTTTTTTTTTTTAATTTCCATTCACTTTATATGTTATATATACTTATGTTTTTACTGTGATATGCCATGGGGAATTTTTTCTAGTCTTGTCTATTTGGTGCCCTGTGTGCTTTTTGTATCAATGTGGTGTGTCTTTCCTTAGTTTGGGGAAGTTTTTTTTCTTGATCTTATTGAAGATCTGGTCTATGCCATTGGCTTGGAACAATTCTCCTTAATTTATGGCAATAATTTGAAGGTTTGTCTTTTTTTTTTCCACAATGTTCCACAGTTCCTATATATTCATTTCATGTGTTTACATTGTTTGTATTCCTTACTTATTTGGTCTAGATACTCTACTTTATATTTGAGCCATGATATTCTGTCTTCTGCTTGATTTATTCTACTTGTAAGGCTTTCCTTTGGGTTTTAGAGTTGAGCTGTCAGGTTTTTAAGTTACATCTTCAGTTGAACTTGAGTCCTCTTCAGCATTTCTACCTCCTTATTGATTTTGTCTGGAGGATTAGCTTGTCTTTGTCACGTTTTCTCTGCCTCATGCCTCGTGTTTTTGTGGCATCACTCTGGTGTTTATTCTCCTTAATCTCTTTCTTCTTAATTTCACCCAGAGTTTTTTGGTCTCTTTTAAATTCCTTAAACTTTTTTTTTTTTTATGAAGTATATAATTGTTCTTTTACAGTTTGTGTTTTGAGGTTCACCTAGGAAATTCTCACTGTGAAACTTTTCTACAGGACTGCTGGATTTTAGAAGATACTGACTTGATCTTTCATGTTGTTGGTATTACTGTGATGAGATCTGGGCATGGGGACTTTTTTGTTTGTTTGTTTTCAGTCTGGTATGGATGGAGCTGGTTGAGACAGAAATGAGGATATGAGGGTGGGTAGGACCTAATGGTTGGAAATAGCGTGGGTGGCATGAAATCAGGTGGACAGAGGGGTCAGGGCTGATGTACAGGATGTGCCTCCTTGTCCAAGACTAGAGTAAGGAGTTGACTAATCTAGGTGGGCAGGTCAGATGTGTCATGGGATTGGCCTGATGGTTTGGATAGGGAGGGAGGGTCTTGGCAAAAGGAGGTTGCAGTATGCAAGGATGACAAGATAGGCTGGAACACTGGATATGGGTCCCAGGCTAGATCTGGTGGGCTGGGGAGAAAGTGTAGATTATAAGTCTCACAAGGCTAGATCTTTGAGAATAACATGGGGAATCTGACTGGGTGGAACGTTTGGTGTGCTTCAGAAGGGACTTGTGGGTAGTGGCAGGTAGTGATTGACTGGATATCCAAACTAGGCTAGCGCATTTGGTGTTGATCTGAGGTACATGTGGGTTTGGGAGAAGGAGTGTAGATAAGGGAGGGTCAGGGAGACCAGGCTAAACTCTTAAGAAGGATATGGGAGATCTGGCCAGGTGGACAAGTTTGATGTAGCACAGAAGGGGCCCTTCAATATCTCTTAAAAATAAATTTCTTTTTCTTCGTATGATCTAAAGTGCTTCCTGTATGTGCCAGGAGTGGTATATGGTCATGTGGCAGTTCTTTTTCTACGTTTTTGGGGAAACTCAAAGATTGATTTCCAAGGTGTCTGCACTAGGGTGCATTTCTCCTCCAGCCGTGTGAAGCACTGCCATGTCCTCAGTTACACCCCAGTGTGTTACCATTTGTATTCCAGTGATGAGCACTCTGTTTAGCTAAGATCAAATCTTAGTATAGTTTTAGCCTGTGTTTCCCTAGTGGCTAAAGATGTTGAATCACTTTAAAAGGGGTCTATTAGCTATTTGTTTTTCTTCTTTGAGAACTTTCTCTTCTTCTCCATAGCTCATTTTTCTGGGTTGTCTATTATCTTGATGTTTAAATTTTGTGGTCATTGTATGTTTGGAATATCTAAATCTCTAAATCTGTGTTCCTGGACTATGATGACTTGTAGTTGCTCCAGGATAAACTATTTCGTTTCTCTGAAGGAGATCTGTGTTTGTGTCAACACAGCCCTGCTATATCTCCTCAGAGGTAAAGACTACACCCACACCACTCTTCTGGGCAATTATGGCCCATTCCTGACCCCACTGGGTATACATCAGTTTATCATTTAATCAACTTGGTCAGCCTTCCAAGCTCTTTCCCTCTTGTGGGAATCTTCCAGTGCTAGCTCTCCAGAGTCTTTCCTTTGAAGTGTGAGTCTCTAACCACACTGCAGTGTGAGCACACAACTCTTCCTTATTCTTCAGAGCCTGCACATCCACACAACCATTTCCCAGAACTGACTGTTTGTTTCAAGTAGCTGCCAGTCATGTGGCTTTCTTAGCTGAATTTTTATTATAGCAGCCAACAACATACCAGAAAATAACATCACATAGACACTTGAGTAAATATTTGAGACTTCTTCCATTATGTGAGACAGATAAAAGACTCACTCTAAGACAATGTGAGCGATAGACATAGAGACTTAGGGTTGAGAAAATACACATGTAGCGGAGATCGGAGACTCATGTCATTAATTCTGGTGTTGCTTGTGTTCACAGTAGTACTTTGTGTTTTAACAACCATGGCTCTGTATTCTTTCCATGGTCTCTCTGCTATGTGTAATTCTCTCTTCAGCCTGATATATTGCTTTCTATTTCCCTTCAGGTTTAAATTTTTTTTTGGATATAATTTTTTAGACTGTTTATAGAGTGGAAAGCTTTTCCTTCTCTTTCAATTTTGGTGTGTGTTTTTCTGGGTATGGTGTTCTAAGTGGTCTTTAGGCCTTGGAATTCATTTCTTCAGTATCTTCTGGCTTTCAAAATTTCCATTGAGAAGTCAGCTATTTTTTGGGTGGGTCTTCTTTCCATTTTTTTTTTTTTAATTTCCATTCACTTTATATGTTATGTATACTTAGTGTTTTTACTGTGATATGCCATGGGGAATTTTTTCTAGTCTTGTCTATTTGGTGCCCTGTGTGCTTTTTGTATCAATGTGGTGTGTCTTTCCTTAGTTTGGGGAAGTTTTTTTCTGTGATCTTATTGAAGATCTGGTCTATGCCATTGGCTTGGAACAATTCTCCTTAATTTATGGCAATAATTTGAAGGTTTGTCTTTTTTTTTTCCACAATGTTCCACAGTTCCTATATATTCATTTCATGTGTTTACATTGTTTGTATTCCTTACTTATTTGGTCTAGATACTCTACTTTATATTTGAGCCATGATATTCTGTCTTCTGCTTGATTTATTCTACTTGTAAGGCTTTCCTTTGGGTTTTAGAGTTGAGCTGTCAGGTTTTTAAGTTACATCTTCAGTTGAACTTGAGTCCTCTTCAGCATTTCTACCTCCTTATTGATTTGTTCTGGAGGATTAGCTTGTCTTTGTCACGTTTTCTCTGCCTCATGCCTGTGTTTTTGTGGCATCACTCTGGTGTTTATTCTCCTTAATCTCTTTCTTCTTAATTTCACCCAGATTTTTTGGTCTCTTTTAAATTCCTTAAACTTTTTTTTTTTTTTATGAACTATATAATTGTTCTTTTACAGTTTGTGTTTTGAGGTTCACCTAGGAAATTCTCACTGTGAAACTTTTCTACAGGACTGCTGGATTTTAGAAGATACTGACTTGATCTTTCATGTTGTTGGTATTACTGTGATGAGATCTGGGCATGGGGACTTTTTTGTTTGTTTGTTTTCAGTCTGGTATGGATGGAGCTGGTTGAGACAGAAATGAGGATATGAGGGTGGGTAGGACCTAATGGTTGGAAATAGCGTGGGTGGCATGAAATCAGGTGGACAGAGGGGTCAGGGCTGATGTACAGGATGTGCCTCCTTGTCCAAGACTAGAGTAAGGGGTTGACTAATCTAGGTGGGCAGGTCAGATGTGTCATGGGATTGGCCTGATGGTTTGGATAGGGAGGGAGGGTCTTGGCAAAAGGTAGGTTGCAGTATGCAAGGATGACAAGATATGGCTGGAACACTGGATATGGGTCCCAGGCTAGATCTGGTGGGCTGGGAGAAAGTGTAGATTATAAGTCTCACAAGGCTAGATCTTTGAGAATAACATGGGGAATCTGACTGGGTGGAACGTTTGGTGTGCTTCAGAAGGGACTTGTGGGTAGTGGCAGGTAGTGATTGACTGGATATCCAAACTAGGCTAGCGCATTTGGTGTTGATCTGAGGTACATGTGGGTTTGGGAGAAGGAGTGATAAGGGAGGGTCAGGGAGACCAGGCTAAACTCTTAAGAAGGATATGGGAGATCTGGCCAGGTGGACAAGTTTGATGTAGCACAGAAGGGGCCCTTCAATATCTCTTAAAAATAAATTTCTTTTTCTTCGTATGATCTAAAGTGCTTCCTGTATGTGCCAGGAGTGGTATATGGTCATGTGGCAGTTCTTTTTCTCGTTTTTGGGGAAACTCAAAGATTGATTTCCAAGGTGTCTGCACTAGGGTGCATTTCTCCCCAGCCGTGTGAAGCACTGCCATGTCCTCAGTTACACCCCAGTGTGTTACCATTTGTATTCCAGTGATGAGCACTCTGTTTAGCTAAGATCAAATCTTAGTATAGTTTTAGCCTGTGTTTCCCTAGTGGCTAAAGATGTTGAACACTTTAAAAGGGGTCTATTAGCCATTTGTTTTTCTTCTTTTGAGAACTTTCTCTTCTTCTCCATAGCTCATTTTTCTGGGTTGTCTATTATCTTGATGTTTAAATTTTGTGGTCATTGTATGTTTGGAATATCTAAATCTCTAAATCTGTGTTCCTGGACTATGATGACTTGTAGTTGCTCCAGGATAAACTATTTCGTTTCTCTGAAGGAGATCTGTGTTTGTGTCAACACAGCCCTGCTATATCTCCTCAGAGGTAAAGACTACACCCACACCACTCTTCTGGGCAATTATGGCCCATTCCTGACCCCACTGGGTATACATCATTTATCATTTAATCAACTTGGTCAGCTTCCAAGCTCTTTCCCTCTTGTGGGAATCTTCCAGTGCTAGCTCTCCAGAGTCTTTCCTTTGAAGTGTGAGTCTCTAACCACACTGCAAGTGTGAGCACACAACTCTTCCTTATTCTTCAGAGCCTGCACATCCACACAACCATTTCCCAGAACTGACTGTTTGTTTCAAGTAGCTGCCGTCATGTGGCATTCTTAGCTGAATTTTTATTATAGCAGCCAACAACATACCAGAAAATAACATCACATAGACACTTGAGTAAATATTTGAGACTTCTTCCATTATGTGAGACAGATAAAAGACTCACTCTAAGACAATGTGAGCGATAGACATAGAGACTTAGGGTTGAGAAAATACACACATGGTAGACTGAGAGATCGAGACTAGTTGTCTATAAGAAATAAAGAAGTATGTGAAATAATATTTACAGGAGATGAATAATTTCCACAATATAATATATTTGTGTTTACTGTTGTTACTGTGCTTGTTCTTATCCAATGGTTTTAAAATAAATATTTCTTTGGGGACACAAACATTGGGTTTATAGGGATCTGGTGGCAGCTGAGCATCAGCTGTTTTCACAGCTTACAGTACGACATGCTTGCTGATCAAAGCCCATGACACATTTGGTCTGGGTGTTAGTAGGGTCTCCCCCATGACAACTCCTGTAATCTGTGTCCTCAGTGTTAAAAGGTGTCCTAACAGTCTGCCCTAGAACACAAGGCCTGCGTAATAGGGCATATTCTTTTACTTGTATGGTTAACTTTGTGGCCAAAGTATCAGAAATGCCATAATTCTACCTCAGTTTATTCTTTTCTTTTCATGTACTATATACAAAACCAGTATATCCATAATAGAAAATGATGAATATCCAGACAGGATGTCACTGGTGACAGGCACAGGGCTCCACACCATACCTTCCAAGGAGTTCTTTTCAGAACCCTCCAGCCAGGCAAAACCAAGTTCTATAACTTCATCAAAGAAATGAATGGCCTTTCTGAATAAGCCAAATGCAAAACAAAGTTATATATCTGCTGAAACAGGGGCACTAGTCTGCCCCAGGGGAGAGCACACTAATCAGTTATGTAAGACTAAAAGGTCAGCAATGAAAATGACATACAAGCAACATTACACCATGCTGAGCAGGCTCTATGTATATTTTTAGGAGTGTGTGTGTATCACGCATTAAAGAAAAAGAGGTCTTAAATTTGAAAGAGAGTAAATTTGATGTGAGTATTTGGGAAGGTTTTGAAGGAGGTGAAAGAATAATCCCCAAAATAAAATTATTTTTAAAGTCTCAGCTTCTTTATTGACCTCCTATTCCAATGTGATCCCTTTTTACTTTTCTTGTTTCTGAAGTTATTCTAGGAGATGTTCTCACATCTGAAGATTAATGTCTTTAAAATGTCTCAACTTTTCTAAGAGAGTCATGGGAAAAGACTGTAGAGCTAAGAGCTCACAGGATCATTATGTGAGGGAATTCTGGATGTAAACATATCAGTCAGGATTATCAAAACATAACCAATAAATTATGCAACAAATTGTTAGGTCCTGTCACAGCATTTTTTTCTCCAAACTATGGGCTTTTCCCACCAGGAGGTCCCCAGGAACCATGAGGGTCACAGCAAGCCATTACAGCACAAATCATAATCTGATATAGATTTAATCTGAGTACTAAGTTTTGGAAGACTGAGCATCCATGGCAGATATCAGGGATAACCACAACACTCTCCCTCACGAACTGTACAGGTTCTCTCTGTGCTGCTGTTCTCATGTAATGGCCGTCTGGACTTCTGTGACAGTTGTCCTTGCCATTTCTCATAGATGGCAAAGAACATAATTATTGCACAGCAACATCATTTGGGTGTAGATGTTATGGGAGAATAGCCATTTGTAGAGCTGAAGTCCCACCATCCCTTGGGAATTAGCCAGCTTCCTGCATGGTGATTTTCCTGTTTATCATCTACTTGTGTGGGTACTGTGGCATGACTGCAGATGTCCACAGAGACCAGAGGAGGATGTGATGGAGGAGGATGTTATGTTGCCTGGGGCTGAAAAACAGGTGGTGTCATGATCAATATGGGTGTTGAAAACTAAACCCTGATCCACTCTAAGTACTCTACCCACTCAGCGAGTCATTTCTCCAGCACCCAGAAAACATCTTCAGAAGATGAATTTGCTCTGTAATAAAAATCCAGACAGCTATATCTAAAATACTATTACAACATCTTTTTTTTAAACAGACTTAATTTGCTTTATTTTTCATGTATAAAACCCCTTATGTGGGAGTTACAGCAGGATCTCTGAGCAGGCTAGTGTGGATTTTCACAAGACAGTCAGTGAATTCCTGTTAAGGATACTTGGTAAACACAGTCTCTTTCCAGGGGTCAGGTAGCTGCAGGTCTTGGAGATGCTATCAAAGGTGGCCTTGGCCAAGTTGCCCAGGGTGGCAGTGCAGCCCCTGGATGATGAGCAGCTGTCATCAATACTGGCCATCATCAGTAGCTTCTTGGGCACAGGAGCAGAGACAGTGCCATTGCTTCGGGGGTCAGGGATGAGATTCATCAACACAGAGCCACAGCAGCCTGTCACCTTGCAGGGAACAGTGTGGGGGTTGCCAATCTTGTTCCCCCAGTAGTCTGTCTGCACAGGGGAGATGGAAAGCTTGGCCCAGATGATGGCCCCTCGGATGGCAGTGGCTACCTGCTTGAGCATTAACACCAAGACCAACGTGACTACTCTAGTTCCATAGTGAGAAAGCTGAATCGGTTCTCTGTCCAACCCGAGTCTGCTTCTGCACTGCAGATCTCTAGAACCTCATCCTTTAGAAATGTGCCCAGGAAAATTAATGGGCAGGTAGAACAGGTAGAGCTGCAGGGACTTGATCTTCATGTCCTTAAGCAGGTGGCCCAGGTCAGTGGCAGGGATCCATTGCCTTGTCTTCACACACCTTTAATCACAAGCAATGAACCCACCCCCTGTCTGAAGTGGAAACTTTAAGGGTTCTTTGGAAAGTCGGCTGGATGGTGTTTTTGTGGGAGAAACACATGAAGGGATGTTTTGTTAAAGTGGACACAGGTGTGAAAGGCTAAGGCAGACTTGTGAAGGAACATTTCGCTGAAGCAGACACGGAGAAAGGATGTTCTGCTAAAGCAAGCACGTGAAAGGATACATGATGAAGGAATTTTTGCTAACAACATGCATGCATTTGTCTGTCTTACATTGTGTAGTTGAGTCACATTTGTCAGGACTCCATAGAAAGAAACGCACCAAAAAACTTCTGGTGTACTGCAGTTTGTTGCCACTTCCAAGGACTCGGCCTGATTGGATGCATGAGCTAAGGCAAGACATATGTTGAGACAAGGCACGTGGAGGACACGTGATGTTTGGAGGGTATACGTCGGACTCCACAGTGTAACTGAGACAGAGCTTGGCTTGCTGATACAGCTATCTGTGCAACACTCATGAATCTCATGTCTTTGCTGACCTTTGCTTCCCTGAGAGAAGCACAGCCAATAACTTCTCCTGGTGTTCCTGTTTGTCTCTCCTGCTGACTCGAGCCAGGGCTAAGGTCTGGCTGTCTCTGCTAGGTCATGTCACCGCTGTTGGTAACACAGTTCTACCAAACTGGACTGCTGGTGTATCCATGAAGTGTTTGTGAGTGGACTGAGCTGCTGCTGCCCGTCAACCTGTGGACTGAACTGTTAATTTCCAGACAACACAGACAGGAGTTGCTCCAAAGAACCTTTCTAAACAGGTCCACTTTTCCCGTATCTTTTCTTCTCCACTACCTTTGGTGGATGGTGGGCTATAACGGAGGTTAAAGCATTTAAGAACCATCATTAGAAACAAGGTTTGAAAAAAATTAAAGTTACACCTGTGTTTGGCTGGTGTTGGGAACATGGTGGAGGGAACTCCACTAGCTCTGTGGCTGTGACCATTGCCACAGCCTTGACATTGACAGAGGCTCTGAAGACTACTGCCAAATCTTCTGTGGAAGCCTCTGTGGCCTCCTAATCCTGCCACAAGCATCATCTGCCATTTGGTGTTTTCCGGAAGAAGAATCTTAACAGTTTTGGAGGCATTGTTTATTTATTTATTACAGGAATTTAACCAGTGAATTAGATATTTAAGTCATTTTATTAGCAGACAATTGGAAACTGTCTTTTGTAAATATAACTTTTATTTGCCTGATGTAATTGTCATCTCTAAGACTTACTGCTGAATAAACTTACCCTTTCTAGTTCTTTCTAAATTCTGGCTGGCTGTTACCACTCAACTGTTCTGGCCCAAAATTCTACTCCATGTGGATTCATTCAAATTGGCTTCTCTTGGCCTCTGACCTGAATTGATCTGCTTGGCCTCAAATTAACTCTGGCAAATCTGTTCTAATCTTTGAACTCCTTATTCTCTGGCTTGTCCTGTCTTCATCTGCAACCTGTCTCTGTAAAACAGTCCTGGTAAAACTATTGCCTCTTTCTCTCTGCACTGCCTAAATCACCTCTTTTTCCTGTCTGTTTTTGTGAGAGTTGGGTATATGTAGGAGTGGTTCTGTTGCTAAGGTCCTGTTCTCTAATTGGTTCTTGATCTGTCAGTAAAGAAGCCATGGGCCAATTGCTGAGTGGGAGGGATAGGTAGGACTTTCAGGTTCCTGGGGGCAAGAGGAGAGATGCAGCAAGAAAGAGAGAGTCGATGAAGAAAAGTTGACCAGCCATGTGAGATCTTGAAATGGAGCAGCCACACAGGCTGCTCCTACAGGCGGGTGGTCAGGGATGTTTAGCAGGGACTACTCAACTGAACAACTAAAGTTAGGGCAGACGGCAGGTGCAGAGATAAGAATACTGATGAGGGCATGATTTTCCGGTGGTAGATAGTAGCACCCAGCAACTGTGTCAGAAAGTTGAAAATGAGAAACCTGTGTGTGTGTGTTTTATCCGTGGATTCAAGGGAAGCTGGGTGTGGGCTGGTAGCGTAGCCCATTCCCAGAGTTGAGGCAGGGTAATGAAAGCTACACATAACAGGTATATCCTATCTCTGACTCATTTTGTCAAATCTTTCCCTGATTCATCACTTTGTCTGCCCTCAATTAGATGTTACTTTTAAACATAGCTCCCTGCTTCTACAAACTAACTTTACCTTCATTGCTTGGATATCTACTAAGGGTGTGTCTGTATTACAGACAGAAGGATTATAGGTGTGTGTGTGTGTGTTATGCCCAGGTCTCAGGGTCTCCAAGAGATCTTAAAGATTTGCCATATCTGATGTAGAGAAACAAAGAGTCTTTAATTCAAACCCAGGTTTGGATAGCAAACTGCACGGAGCAAAGTTGTGATGCCGTGTCTAGGGGTTTAGGGAATTTATACAAGCAGGCTCCGGGCTTTAGGGTTACATGGTGGATAGGAAAACTATAATTTCACCTGTTTGGGTGGTAGACAGGGTCAATAGGCAGGGTTGCTTGATTGGGGAGGGTGTTTTTTTTTTGGCTTTTATGGTGTTATCAGGGTTAAGTGTTTTTACAAACTGGTCACAGTTGTCTGGGAACGTTTAATTGGCTTGATTTCTCTTAAGGATGTGTGGTTTTTGCTTTTTTAAGGCCATAAGCCACCTGTGTTGAGGAGTGCTTGGCTATCCATCAGAGAGGGTTCCAGCTTCAGAGGCATGGAGGCTGAAAGCTGCATCTGCTAATCTGCTAATATTGCCGTTCCAGGGAGGTGGGGTTCACACTTACGGAGTTGCTATTGGAATGAGGATTTGTGGGCCCTGGGCACTGGCTGTGTCAATTTGGGAGAGTTAAGCGTTGGGAAGGAGCAGGGGGCTTCTGTGTGTGTGAGGACGAGGGGAAAGTGCTGAGGAGAGGGGAGTGCTGAGGCCAGCTCTAGCCACTCACCTTCTTCATGTGATTAGTTAGGACTTTTATTTCTGTGATGAAACACCATGACTAAAAGCAAATTGAGGAGGAAATGGTTTGTTTGACTTATGCTTCCATATCACTGTTCATTACGGAAGGAAGTCAGTACAGGAACTTAAACAGGGTGTCAGGAGCTGATGCGGGACCATGGAATTGGTCCTGTTTACTAGCTTGTTCTTTGTGGCTTGCTCAGTCCGCTTTTTAATTGAGCCCAGGACCACCTGCCCAGGGCCCTCACCACCCACCATATGCTGTGCCTTCACTAATCAATCAATCAATCAGTCAATCAATCAATCAATCAATCAATCAATCAATTAGTCACAATTAAGAAAATGCCTTTTAGGCCTTTCTGCAACTTGTTCTTGTGGAGGCATCTTCTTAATCAAAGTTCTCTCCTCTCAGATGACTTTAACTTGTGTCAAGGTGACATAAAACTATTCAATGTATCACCTTAAAAAACAAAACAACAAAAAACAAAACCAAATACCAGGCATGAGAAACTCTGTTTTGAGTTGTTGGTCAGGGTTGCTCAGGAGACTGCTAAAACACACAGTGTATAGCTGTTGCTCTTGGCTGCCTCCCACATGTGTCAGGTTAGTCTTACTGCTGAAGACACAATGCACTTCATAAACAGGCCCAGGGGCCCCTGAGCTGGAACTGACCTGAATACCTCCTCCCTGAGAACCAGCTTTCATGGTACAAGTTCTCCCATTGATATGAACCACATCAATGACCAACAGGGCTTGATAACCCCAAGGGTGAGGTAGTAACCAACAGTAACCAACAGCTCTGCAATTGGACTTATGACCTGCTTTACAAGAGGTAAATCAGGCCTGATACTGAAATCCTAGCTCACTACTCAGTGCTAATTAAGTAAAAAAAATTAAAATAGTTCTTATATAAATTCATGTATCATTTTTGCCTTAAGTAAGCCCAGACTATTGCCCTCGGTATTCTTTTTTTTGGTTTTTTGAGACAGGGTTTCTCTGTGTAGCCCTCGCTGTCCTGGAACTCATTCTGAGAACCAGGCTGGCCTCAAACTCAGAAATCTGCCTGCCTCTGCCTCCCAAGTGCTGGGATCAAAGGCGTGCGCCACCACCGCCCGGTTGCCCTTGGTATTCTTGATGGAGGTATTTCTTGGATGCATTATTGTGTGACATCAGTTTACTTATTGTCTTTTCCAGGACATCTTTTAGGAAACATGTACTGTGTTGGTGGACCATTAGGCTGTTTTCCATGGAGTCTGTTGTCTTCTTCAGCAGTGAAAGCGTATCAGCTACTGGGAGCAGAACTTTCTTCTTCCCTAGACTTTTTCCTCTCTGTGTCACTATAATTCCACAATTATTACTAGTAGTTGAGTTTATGCCTGAGACTCAAGGGCATAGTAATACTCAGGGGAATTTATAGCCTAGGAGAGGGCCTGCAGGATTTTGGTCTCATCAAAAGCAAATGTCAAATCTCAGATTTGTATCATTTTCCTTCAAGTTATATTTAGAATATACAGATAAAGTTATCAAGGGTGTGCGTGTGACTGGATGATCAAGAAGTTCAGTTTAAACGTGAGAGACAGAGGTATATTAACTCTTTAGTCATATGAAAAAATAATAAGAAGAATCAAATGCCTGGAAAAGCAACCTAATATTCACGACCTTTTTGTTTCTTTGAGTTTGAGGGGGCACTGTTCATTTTCTATTTTAAGGGTTTTACATTATTTATCAGATGTGTGTATTTGTATGTTGGTGTGCACATGCCATTGCATGCTTGTGGAGGTCAAATGATAATTTCCCCTTCCACTGTGCTTGTTGTAGGGATGAGACTCAGAGGTCCAGGCTTGGCAGCTTAGACCTTTGCCCTCTGAGTCACCTTGCTGACCCTTAAACTCATGACCTTTCCATACACAATGATCTTTCTGCTCGTTAGTCCTCTGTAATCTGACAGCAAATCAATAGTGTCCACTATCCTGGGAAAAGAACATGATTTTAAGGCTATTTATCAAAGGCTGATGTGTTTTCTACAAATGTCTTTTACAGTTAAGGTTGCATACTTATGTGTTCTACCCTCTGTGAATGAGAGCAATCAGTGATATGAAGGACCGAAGGCCGGCACTGCTTAGCATCAGGTGTGGATCCAACACCAGTTCTATGTGTCAGTTGGGCAATCATTCTAGTTCTCTTAGCATCAGTTTATCATCTACAACATGCATACTTCTCAAGGCCGCTTTAAGGTATACATGAAGCAACATTTCAAAGAAATATCATGCAGTACAAGCATAAATAATCGACATATTAAATGGACTCATAGTAGGGGTTATACATCTATTTGCTTTTCATGAGGCAGCCTGATAGGTCAGAAGACTGAGGTAATTGTCAGGCCAATGAAATAAGTAATTGAGTGGCTACATAAATTAAATTGGGTTTGCTTTAACATTCACATTTCTTCAAGCCCATAACGTCTCAAGCTTTAAAGCCACGGAAGAAATGAAGGGGACTAACACTCTTAGTGGACAGGATTTATTCTGTAAGATAAGCAGGTTTCTGGCTGGGTGATCACTCTTCTTTTTCTCTTATTTCAGTTTCTGGAAGACCTATGCCGCCAATCTTCATCAGTACAGAAGTAATTTGTGAGAGAAAAGGAAAACAGGAAGAAAAAAATGAATCCCAGCACTTGGGAGGCAGAGGCAGGTGGATTTCTGAGTTCGAGGCCAGCCTGGTCTACAGAGTGAGTTCCAGGACAGCCTGGGCTATACAGAGAAACCCTGTCTCGAAAAACCAAAAAAAAAAAAAAAAAAAAAAAAAAAAAAGCCTTCTACAGGTCAGCATTGTCTTAGGGTAACTGTTCTTCCTATAACCCTATGGAGAGCTGATTTGAACTCTTTGTTTCTTAAGCTGTAGATGACTGGGTTGAATAATGGGTTAGGATAGTGTAGGATACTGATATCAGTGCATCCTGGCTTGAGGAGTAGCCGGACGTGGGTCTTAGGTAGATAAAAGAGGCACAGCCATAGTGCACTACGACAACAATGAGGTGAGAGGCACAGGTGGAAAACGCTTTGTACCTGCCCAGCGTGGAAGGGAATTGGAGGATGGCAGAAATGATGTGAATGTATGATACCAGAATCAACAAGAGAGGGATAACCAGGACCAGCGCGCAAAGCAGGAAGATGGTGATCTGAGTGGAGTGGGGGTGATGAGATGCCAATTGGAGAACCGGGAGATGTCACAGAAAAAGTGGTGGAGTTGATTGGAAGAGGGAAGGGCAGATGGAACACCAGAGATGTGATTATCTGCGCCACAGCGAAGCCACAGACACATGCGGCAGCTACTAGCCCCACACATGCCCTGTGTCCCATGAGCACCGTGTAGCGCAGAGGGTGGCAAATGGCCACGTAGCGATCATAACCCATGGCTGCCAGCAGGAAGGAGTGAGAACAGCCGAGGAAGAGGAAGGTGAACATTTGAATGGCGCAGCCTAGGAAGGAGATACACTTCTCCCGAGCCAGCAAGTCAACCAGCATCTTGGGCACAATGACGAAGGTGTAGCAGGTCTCAGAGCAGGACAAGACAGAAAGGAAGAAGTACATGGGTGTATGAAGGGCTCGGTCTAGCACAATGGTGGAAACAATCACAGCGTTGGTGCTCAGGGTGAACAAATAGAGGGACAGGAAGACGGCGAAGAGCAGCAGCTGCAGCTCAGCTAGAGACGAGAAGCCAAGGAAGACAAACTCTCTGACCACAGTCTCATTTCCACACTCCATTGGAGGCTATATCATCAGAGATCAGCCCCAGATGGGGAGGGGCACGGGAGAAACCCTATTCACTGAAGAAGCGCGGGAGACTGACAGCCATACAGCACGTGCTCCCAGCTTTTACTTCTAAACTTGCCATTCCTCCTTCCTGTTTGTCCAAAAAATGAAAATTCCAAATCAAGCTGTTGTACATCACACGTTGTCTTCACAGTAGTTTGATAACACAGCCCCAAAGTTCTTAAATTTCTGACGGAATTGTACTTTAAAAAATGGGACTTCATAAAATTGCAAAGTTTCTGTAAGCAAAGACACTGTCAATAGGACAAAACGGCAACCAACAGATTGGGAAAAGATCTTTACCAATCTCACATCGAATAGAGGACTAATATCTAATATATACAAAGAACTCAAGAAATTAGACTCTAGACAACCAATAACCCTATTAAAAAATGGGTACGAGCTAAACAAAGAATTCTCAACTGAGGAAATGCGAATGGCTGAGAAGCACCTAAAGAAATGTTCAGCATCCTTGGTCATCAGGGAAATGCAAATCAAAACAACCCTGAGATTCCACCTCACACCAGTCAGAATGGCTAAAATAAAAAACTCAGGCGATAGCAGATGCTGGCGAGGATGTGGAGAAAAGAGGAACACTCCTCCATTGTTGGTGGGATTGCAAGATGGTGCAAACCACTATGGAAAACAGTCTGGGGTTCCTCAGAAAATTGGACATATCACTACCTGAGGACCCAGCTATACCACTCCTGGGTATATATCCAGAAGATGCTCTAACACATAACAAGGACATATGCTCCACTATGTTCATAGCAGCTTTATTTATAATAGCCAGAAACTGGAAAGAACCCAGATGCCCTTCAACAGAGGAATGGATACAAAAAATGTGGTACATTTATACAATGGAATATTACTCAGCTATTAAAAACAATGAATTTGATAAATTCTTATATAAATGGATGGAACTAGAAAATATCATCCTGAGTGAAGTAACCCAATCACAAAAGAACATACATGGTATTCACTCACTGATTATTGGATTTTAGCCCAGAAGCCTGAAATACCCAAGATTCAACTCACAGACCACATAAAGCTCATGAAGAATGATGACCAAGTAGGGGGGGCTTCCGTCCTTCTTAGAAGGAGTAACAAAATACTCAAGGGTGCAAATATGGAGACAACAGTGCAGGACAGAAACTGAAGGAGGGGCCGTCTACAGACCATTCCACCTGGGTATTCATCCCATGTGCAGTCACCAAAGGTAGAGGTTGATGTGGATGTCAGGATGTAATGTAAGGAGTAAGGAGCCTGATATAGCTGTCTCCTTAGAAGTCTGCAAGAGTCTGACATACTCAGAGGCAGATGCTCACAGCTAACCATTAAACTGATCATGGGGTTCCCAATGGAGAAGATAGAGTGAAGGCTGAAGGAGTTGAGAGGATTCGTGACACCATGAGGAAAGCAACAATACCAACCAACCAGAGCCCCCAGGGTCTAAACCACCAGCCTGGGAGCGCTTAGGGAGGGACCCATGGCTCCAGCTTATATGCAAGGGAGCTATATATAAGGGGGAGAAGAGATCCTTGGTCCCATGAAGGCTGGACATCGTGGGGGGATACTGAGGGTGGGGAGGTGAGGTACGGGGAGGGTGGGTGGGGGTACACCAATGTGGAGGCAGGAGGAGGGGGAAGGGATAGTGAGTTCCTGGGAGGGAGGGGGGAAATGGGGTAAGGAGAGAACATCTGAAATGTAAAAAAATTTCCAATAAAAAAAATTTCCAAAAAAAAAAAAAATATTTATTTAATGTATGCTCTACCTGCATGTACACTTGCATGCCAGAAGAGGGCACTGGATCCCAATATAGATGGTTGTGAGCCACCCGTGGTTGTGGAGAGTTGAACTCAGGACCTTAGGCAGAGCAGACAGCGTGCTGAGCCACCTCTCTAGCCCTGAATTGCACTTTTATCGTCAGTCTGTTGAGAAGGTTGAGTCTGAACCCTGAGCATCCATCAGCCTTACTAAAATCTACACTCTCACAGGGAAATCTTTCCACAGCTACACAGCCAGCTCCCCACGTCGCCCCACCTGTCTACAGTTCATGCAACCCTCTATGGTTTTTCATTCTCTGTACATCTAAACTCCTGGTTTTAGTTTTTCCATAATATGTACCTACATATTCTTATTGCCTCATTACTTTATAGAAAGAGCCATAAGTTTTACCATTTCATATCTTTCATGGTGACCCTTCTGTAGTTTTATTTTGCTCCAAAGTCAAATTTCTTACCCATTCCAAGGCAGAAGATTCTATCTACAATTCAGTTCTTGTCTGAGTGTCTGTCCTTCCTTAGAGAGAACCTCAGTCTTTCTAGAGAATTCTGGCTAATTTTACCACTTCCCCCAACACCCTCGAAGTTGCTCTGTGATTGCCTTTCTTGTATATCTTCACCATATTGTCCCCTGATGGCAGATTAATCTTCTTGCATACAAACCATGTTGTAACATTAATCCCCTCATAAAATTTTATTCCCGGCTACTGCATAGTTCAAACTCTGTACGTATTTCAGTGTTTCATTTGAGAAACCAAAGTTGCTCACCATGCTCTTCTGAAGGTGTGTATCCCACAGGACAGGAAAGAGGAACCTTGTGCTTCCTTGCTTCTGCTTAAGTTAGCTTGTGCATGTCTTTATTTATAGATGCTTTGTATTTAGGCTTCATTCAAATCACACATTCACCAAACCTTTTGGTAATTCCCAGTAAAAGGAACTCTTTCTTTCTCAGAACTCATATAGGCATTGACTGAAAAACTTGATATGACATTCTCTTAATTTTGAATTGAATTTGTATTGGATTGCTCTGCTAGCTTTTTTTTAAACTACACTTTGTATCCTTGAGGGAAAGATGTGAGTTTGATAAATATTGATAAATACATGCAGTTTTCCTGCATGACTAAGATCACATAAAGGACTTAACAGCTTCTCAGAAAGTCATTATTAACTATTCTGCAAGGCTAGGCTGCTGTGTCGTCACCGACCTCAGTTCTGGAGGGGCTCTTATGAGAACCCAGAGTCACAGTGTCCTCAGAGCTATTTCTTTGTGGGCATGAGGATGCTTAGTGTTAATACATCTCAAGGATTTATGTGCCACATGGCCTTGGTGTCACCCATGCAAATCTTAAAGACAAATCTTAGTTTAGAAATCATGAAGAAGAAGGAGGAGAATCTGGGTTTATAAGGGCATTGTGATTCTGAAGCCTGAGTGCATTTGCTGCTCTCTAGAACATAGAATCAAAGGGAGTGAGAAAGGGTAGTAAATATATCTATGTATACACCATATTTAAAAACAATTAAAATTATTACCTTAACTGATTTAATAATAAAGAGTTCGACAATGTAGCCTCCCTTAGGAGATTTCTCATAGAAGCTATCAAATAGTAACAATAAGTGCTAAGCTGTGCGATTACAATAATTTTTAGGAACTAGATCTGCAGTAATAATAATAAATATATAAACGGGTCCTGCTCCAAGGCATCTATTTGCTCATGGTTAAAAGGTAAGGCATATACAAAAGAAGAGATTATTGCTAAAATTATGATGCTTGAAACACAGATACATGTTTAGAAGCACCGGTGTACATTCTTATAAAACAATGCTTTAAATGTATCTTTGGTTCTTTTCTGTTACATGACCAAAGCTTTTTGGGTACAGCATATGAGACTGGTGATATTTAGCAGCTATAATTTTAATCCCAAGCAGACAAATAGTCCCAGTGTGCACAATGGCTTCTCATTGCTTCTGGAGGAGAGCCATCTTATTTCTGATGTTTTTTGTTTTATAATTGTTCGTAACGCCCCTTAAACCTGTGAAAGGGACAGATAGCCTCTTCTCCTACTTACGTTTCTGGTTACTTGCCCAAACCCTCACACAGAGCATTTTACTGACTAATAGTTTGGTAAATCTATTATTCTCTATTCTAACTACAATTTTTAAAATTCTTGGCCTGCTAGTGATTTCTGCATACCCTCTGCAAAGTTAGACAACACAGGATTAAGACGTGCTTGAGTCCTGACAGATTTAGGTTTTATTTCTGACGCTGACGTGTACTGATGTAAATTCTATAACTCTGATTTTTTAACTGTTCTGGTGAAATGAGCAATCGTGCTTCTCAAGGCTCATGGGGGTAATAGAGATTTTATATGTCTCTATATTTTAAAATCATATGTAAACACATACATATATGATCTATACATAACATGCATATACATGTGCGGCGCGGCGCGCGCGCACACACACACACACACACAACACACACACACACACACATTCATTTTACCTTGAAAGTTAATGCATGCTGGAGCTGGGGCCAGGGTCCAGACAAATTTTAGCAGCTGTCCTTTTCTATGAGTTCCTTCATCAAGGACAATGAGAGGATGATGCTTTCTTGTCTAAACAAAATTTCAGCACAGAGAGGGGAGGTGTGCACGAAGTACCAACCAAGCTAAGAAGCTATTGGTAACTAATAGGTGCTGGGAGAAGGGAGGTCAGCTTTCTTTAAGTGTGCGGCCTGTGGTGGGTTGCCTGCTCTCCAGTGAGGGTCACACATTCAAGAGTATTTGGGCAGCACGAATTGGATCTGATGGGTTAAAGAAAAGACAGTTATGTGGGCTGGGAAAGGAGACAGTTTTTGGAGGTGAGATAAAGAGTTGGATATAATCAATATGCATTGTATGAAAATTTCAAAGAACTGATAAAAAACTGAGAAAGGGTGGGGTGGGATGGCTGGCAGTTTTGAGAGGAATATGCACATTGCTTTTTGCACTTTTATTGGTTTAAGAACAACATTGGTAGGACAAGCTCCATGACTATTCTTCACAGCACTGGCTGGTCCTCATCATTTATGGAAGGGGCTTTAGGAAGCCAGGGCTGTAAGTGTTACAGCCTGGCCAATCTTAAGGGAAGCTGAAGACAGTAAGGGCAGGAAGCAGGATAATCACATTATTATAGATTGCTCTGTTTGGGAGACTGCTCTGTTTGGGAGACTCTTGGAGATCTCTCTCTTTACATAGAAGTTTTTTTGTATTTTATGATCCATCTACCTGTTCTTTATGCGTTTTTGCCTGTGTCCTTGCCTGTTTGTAAGACTACAAACAATTCTGTTTCCAGAATGCAAGGTTTCCTTACGCCTTTCAGCTACAGTTATTTGTACATTTACTGAATTATTAACACAACTGTAAAGTTGTGTAATTTTTTTTCTAACTCTTACCTAGCACCTCTCCACTTTGTAGAAAGTTCATTACTTCTCCCAGTTAAAGTGTTATTGAGTGACTTGCTGAATTAAATCAGAATTGAATGAAGAGGTCTATGTAAATTTAGGCAGAGTAAAAATTAAGTTAATTTAGAATAGTTGTGGAATTTATAGTCTAGTTTTGTAGAAACTCACTTCAAGGTTAACTATCCTGACTACGTTTGTTTGGAACCTGCATCTCTAAATGTGGCTTTTCTTTTTTTTGTCATTGGCTCTGCTCTAGGTTAGACCACCAGCCTTCTCTCTTTCTTACCTGAAATATGAAAACTTATGTCTTGCTGGAGGTAGATGTTTAATCTTGTTTCCCAGTGTTAGTGGTGTCAGCTGAAGGAAGATGTCTGCTATCCAAAGCTCTTTTCCCTTTTCTATCCTTGAGAAAGCCCAGTGACACAGAGGCACCAGGACAGAAGTCACATTAACTGCTAGAAGAAGAGGAAGTATGACGGAGTTGAAGTCCACTGCTGTCTACCCAGAAGGAGATATGGAATCGTAGTCTGGAGTCTGAGACTCAGACCAAGACAACCTTCTTACGCCCTTTTATATTAATTAATCAAGCGTCACATCACAGCTAATAGTGACCATAAGGTAGTTGCTTCATTCTTGGTAGTACAAGGTCCTTAGTGGGTCTCCTGATGCCAAAGTCATTGCCATGGAGATGCTGCACTGGGTTTAATTAACAGCTTGCTTGGTTGTAGAAAATAGACACAAGTCACCAAACATAAGTTGCTCAAAATTGGGCCCAGGCATCAGGGCTCAGGGCATAGAGTCCTCCGAGTCACTCTCAGATGCCACAAATTTAGAAAATTTTATCAATCTTAATTTGCTGTGTTTGTAAAGCTACAGAAGAGAATATTTATGCACATAATGCATCATTCTAATCTCTAAGTTAATATTGTGATTCTACTCCATCAGACAAAAACCAATAATGCAAACCGGAAACATTAAATGTGTGTTGAGTGCTGGAAAAATGAGCGATATAATAATCTTAATGACATAAAGAACCTTAGTCTGGGCATCTCCACGCCCTCTGGCTGAGGCTGACCCAGCACTCTAACTCCAAGCCACAGTGCTTGTCCACTCCAGTCCTCCAGGCCCAGACTCAGGTGGAGCCACATTGCATGCTCTCTCCATGAGTCTGACTCAGTTTATCTGGACACACAGCCCAGCTACATGTCCAGTCCCAGGTAGGATTCAAGGCCAGGATCTTCACCCTGTCCTCCATCCACGTCTCCCCTCCAGGCCCAGATAGGAGTCACATGTGTGATCTCTCTTGCCCCAGGCACAGCCTGTATCCAGATCTGTGTGCTCTTCTGCTGAGTCTGACCAAGGTCCTTGGACTTGTGCTACCCTCCGATTTCTCTTTATGGTTGTTAACCTTTGGCTCTTACAGTCTTCCTGCCTCCTCTTCTACAGTGAGCCTTGAACCTTTGGAGTAGGAATAGGGTTTATATGTTCCAGTTTGGGCTGAACATTCTACAGTCTCTTACTCTCTACACTTGCTCAGTTATAGGTCTCGGTGTTAATCGTCATCTACTGCAAACCAAAGTGCTGGGCATAAAGATGTGCCTTAGTATATGGATAAAATGATGAATCGTGAGGGCTTGGTTTAATACTTATGTTCATTTAGTAGAATAATGGTAATATATTCTCTCCTAGAGTGTATGATCTTGGACCAATAATGGTGCAATAAAGGTTTCATCTTGTGCACTGGACCTTAAACATGATCAGGGTGGGGTTAGTTACCTCCACAGCATCCAAGCCACTGTTGTGCCAGTGAACAGGTCTTGCCAAGCCACTCATTCCTGCCGCTCATGAGGTTGCATCTGTGTGTGATTGGTGATTGTTTTCTCCTCTGGCAGCACACAGAGCACCTTGCAGCACACTGGAAGCCAGCCTGTAAGATGAAGGTTCCATTACAGAATACTTGATTTCTCCAGATTCTGTGACTCAAATATGTGGTATCTTCACAATATAGTCTTAACCATCAAGTTCTGGGCAGTCACCAAGAACATCAGAAGTCATCTGTAATGTTTGGTGGTGTACTGGGTAATAACTACAAAAGGAGTATCTTCGTCCCGGGACTGGGCCTTTGTTAGCCTCTGTTGCTACATTACAGGATAACTGCATTTTATCACTTTTTATGTCCATTTGAGCTACTTTAAGGCACTTGTACAGTAGTTCCCATATGACTTCTTTTGAAAAGTCTTTAGTGTAACATTCCTTTCAGTTTCCATCTTTTGCCCTGTCCTCTCCTCCCACACCAGTTTATCCCTTCCTGTTTCCTTTCCAACATTCCTTTCAAATCCTTTATGCCAGTGCATTCTCTCTCTCCTCTCTTGAAAGCCCTTCCCGTGGCCCCTTAGTGATTCCCTGATGTCTATGGTATTTCAGATGAAACATCACATACTTAAGGAGTCAACGCAAGCATCCATGAATGAGAGGAAGTGCGGAGTGTCTGTCTTTCTGGGTCTTGGCTACCTCACTCAGAATGAATGCTTTTAGCTCCAGCCATTTACCCATGAATTTCACACTTCCATTTTTCTTAACAGGTGTGTAATATTCAACTCTGCAAATGACATTTTCATTAACCACTTATCAGTTAATGAACCTCTAGCCCATTTCAATTTCCTGAACAGGAGTTGAACAGAGCAGCAGTGAACACGGATGAGCAAATATCTCATCCCTTGAGTATATGTCTGAGTGGTATAGCTAGGTCATATGGCAGGTCTGCTTTCAGTTTTTTGAGGAACTTTCATAATGGTTCCCAGAGTGGCGGCACCAGTTTGTATTCCCACCAACAATGATCAAGTGTTCCCCTCCCCACACCTTCTCCCCATACCCCCTCGCGCATCCCCTCCCCCACACCCCTCTAGGAATGGCATCATTTTTCTTTTGATCTTAGCCTTTCTGACTGGGGCAGGATATGCAGTAGTTTCATGTGCATTTGCCTGATGACTGAGGACGCTGAATATCATCCTTAAAGTTTCTCCGTCATTTGTGTTTCATCTTTTAAGAATTCGTTGTTTAGTCTCATGTGCTATTTTTAGGTGGGTTGTTTCTTTTCTTTTTTTGGTGGGTTATTTTTCACTTTTAAATTAAATTTTTTTTCATGGATGATGAGTTGGCTCAGTGATTAAGAGCATTTGTTGCTCTTGCAGAGGACTAGAGTTCAATTCCCAACAATGTCATGGGGCTCATAACCATCTGAAACTCCAGTACCAGGGGATCCCTAGAACAAACACGGTGGAAGGGGAAATTATCATTTGACCTTCACATGCATGCAATGGCATGTGCACACCAACACACACACACACACACACACACACACACACACACACACACACACACAGAGCCCATCCCCCATCCCCAGTGGATCACAAAGATCTTCTTGCCCAAACTTTCTTTTCCTGACTCATCTGATTATCTTAGCCTCCAACAAAGGCATACTCTGGGGACACACCAGCTGAGCAGGCCAGGAAAATAGATCCACAGAAAATTTCCTACTAGGTAGCACATAGCCACCAACTCTCCTAAAGGCCAGGGAGGAAGCAGAAACCAAGGAACAGAGTCAAATCCAGATATCATCACCTAGACCTATAATTATCCCAATCCCAGATGCCTAGAAATCAGCATAAAAACAATAATATCCAGAATAATATGTCTCCACTAGAGTCCAGGAAACCCTACCACAGCAGGCACTGAATATTCCAACACAGCTGAAGCCCAAGAAAAATATATTGAAATGATGTGTATGAAAATGTTCTGCAGACTCTAAGAGACCACAGATGCCAGCTCAGATTATTATACCCAGAAAAACTTTCAATTACCATAAATAAACTAAGGCAAAGAAGGACATCAAAACAGACACTGAGGAAATTCAAAGAGTTAGAAGGACATACTTTAAAAATCTGCACTCCACCAAACTGGAAAATCTAAAAACCTAAATAAATTTCTTTATATATATGACCTACAAAAGTTAAGTCAAAATGAGATGAGCAAAGCAGGGTGTGGTGCCACACAGCACTTCTCTGACTTCAAGGCTAGTCTGATCTACAGAGCAAGTTCCAGGACAGCCAAGGCTACACAGAAAAGCTTTGTCTCAAAAAAAAAAAAAAAAAAAAAAAAAGAAAGAGATAAGCAATTAAAAAGAGACCCATAACCAATAGTGAAATAGAAACAGTAATTAAAATTCTCCCCCGCCCCTAAAGCCCAGTGCAAAATGAATTCAGTGCAAAATTCTACCAGGTCATCAAAGAATTAATGCCAATATTCCCCAAATTATTCCACAAAACAGAAACTAAAGAAAGATCATCCAATTCTTTCTATAGTTCTACAATTACCTTGACATCTAGACCGACACCAAGATCCAACAAAGAAAGAGAATTACAGCCAGGCAGTGGTGGCGCACGCCTTTAATCCTAGCACTTGGAGGCAGAGGCAGGGGATTTCTGAGTTTGAGGCCAGCCTGGTCTACAGAGTGAGTCAGAACAGCCTGGCTACACAGAGAAACCCTGTCTCGAAAAACCAAAAAAAAAAAAAAAAAAAAAAAAAAAAAAAAAAAAAAGAAGAAAGAAAGAGAATTACAGACCAATTCTCCTTATGAACATAGATAAAAAAAATTCTTTGTAAAATACTTGCAAGCCAAATCAAAGAACACACCAAAAAATGATTCACCATCATCTAATAGGCTTGGATGGCTCAACATATACAAATTGATAAATGTAATTCACAACATGAAAACCACATGATCTAATTAGACTCAGAAAAGGCTCTTAACAAATCCAACACCCCTTCATGGTAAATGCTCTGGAGAGAACATGGATACAAAGGACATACCTCAGTATAATAAGGCAGTTTACAGCAAACCACAGACAACATCAACCCAAGCAGAGAGAATATTCCCACTCTCTATTCAATAACTTATTATTAATAACTTATTATTAAGTAACTTGATACAAATAGAAAAATGAAAACTTAAAGTATCTTTATTTGCAGATGATATGGTTGTATATATAAATGACTCTAATAAGACACCAGGAAACTCCTACAGCTGATAAGCATTTTCAGTAAAGTAGCAGGGTACAAAATTAATACCTGATAATCAGTAGTCTTCCTATATAATAATGGTAAATGAACTGAGAAAGAAATCAAGGAAACAATACCTTTAACAATACACTCAAAAAAAAGAAAGAAAGAAAGAAAGGAAGGAGGGAAGACCTTGAGGACAACTCTAACCGAGCAAGTGAAAGATTTCTATAAAAAACTTGAAGACTTGAAGAATGGAACTGAAGAAGTTATCAGAGGATGGAAAGTTCTCCCATGCTCCTGATCAGGAGGATAATATAGTAAAAATGGCCATCCTACCAAAAGAAATCTACAAATTCACTGCAATCTCCTCCAAATTTCAATGTAATTCTTTACAGAAATTTTAGGGACAATTTTCAACTTCTTAAAGAAACACACACACACACACACACACACACACACACACACATACACATACACACACACACACACACGTGCACACTAAAGCAATTCTGAATTATAAAATAACTGTTAGATATATTACTATCCCAGATTTTAAGTTGTACTACAGAGCTATAGTAATAATAAAAAAACCCATCATGGTATTGGTACAAACTAGACATATTAATCAATGGAATCAAAGTGAAGACCCAGGCATATGCCCACACACACATTAACACTTGATTTTTTGATGAAAGAAGCCAGAAATACACACTGAAAAAAAGATAGCATATTCAACAAATGATGCTGGCCAAACTGGTTGACAGCATGTAGAAGAACACAAATAGATCCCTATTCATCATCCTGCACAATTCGACTTGAAATGAATCAAAAGTCTCAACATAAGGTCAAAACTACTGAATCCAATTTTGAAGAAGAGAAGAAGAAAAGAAGAAGAAAAGAAGAAGAAGAATGGAAAGGGGAAGGGAAGGGGAAAGGGAGGGGGAAAGGGGAAGAAAGGGGAAGGGAAGAAGGAGGAGGAAGAGAGGAGAGGAAGGAGGAAGAGGAAAGGTAGGATAGGGTAACGAAGGAGGATCAGGGGAGGGAAAGGCATGCAACGACAGGGGAAAAGAAGATGGGCAATACCATGAACTCATTTGGCACACAAAATGAATTTTTAAACAGACACTGTAGTGATATTTCAGCACTAAGACCAACAATTAAAAAGAACCTCAGAAACTGAAAAGCGTTTGATGAAAGAATACTGTCATATATACAAGTGTAAGCTACAAAGGGAAAAATATATTAAAAACAAGAAAAAAGGATTAAACAAATATAAAAGAACAAAAAACTGGACAGTAGAAAACAATAACAATTTAAAAAAAAAATAAACTAAAAAAAGTCCTAAAAAATAAACCAAATGGTGAGAGAAACACAAAAACGTTCAACAGCTTAGTCAAGGCATCCAAATCAAAACTACTTATTTTACAAGCAGTCAGAATACTGGGAAAAAAAAGTGAACAGTGGAAGGAGAGGAAAGGGGAGAGACAGGGGGGGAAATATAAGAAGAATGGGGGGCAGAAAGGGGAAATTTCCCACTCTTGTTGTACCTGAAAGACTCTACGTCCTGATACAGAGACACTTGCGTATTCATGTCCATTGTGCTCTATTCACAGTAGCCAGAACTTGGAAACAGCATAGATGCCATCAATGGATGATGGAATGTGGTTTATTTACATAATGGAACACTACTCAGCTGTTTAAAAACATTTACAGGTGAATGGATACAAGTAAAAAAAAAATCACTCTGAGATAACCCAACCCCGAAAGACAAACATGGTATATATTCTCTTATACCTATAAGAGAATAAGGTTAAATTTTAAATCTTTAATAACCATGCTATGATCCATATAATCAGAGGTTGAGTATAGAGTAAGGGACTAAGAGGGAGCAAAGAAACTGCTACTGTAGGAAAAATAGAATATACAATTATGGAGAGACAGGCAGGACGATAAAAATGGGAGGAAGAAGGGAAAGGAAGAGGGGCAATGGAGGGAATATGGAGAGGGGTAGCTAACACTCAGGGTCATTTGAGGGGTCATATGAAAGTCTACTATAGTAGAAGCCTCTTAAAATATGTTCATATATGAAACAAATCTAAATCAGTCACCAGATAACAGGAGAGGCAAAGTCCCAATTAGACATCTTTTACTACCAACTGAAATCTCCAGTTCTAGGAGTGAGTTACATCTAATGAAGCTGTTGGCAATGAGGCCCATGAAAAGCCCCAAACATCTCTGGCTATTGCCAAGGCTGTGGGTTGCTCTCCACAAACTAACTGGTAAGGCACTATCTCTGAAGACAACACCTAAATTCCTGATTGAATATGGAGAAGTTGAGCTAGTTCCTAACTATAGATGATACCTCTATTGACTAGTGTTCATAATACTGGAGGATACTCTGCATGCTACAAGAGAAGAAAGGTAAACACCAACCCAGCTACAAATCCTGTGGTGCTCTGCACAGTGATCTGCCTGCAGGATACACTGGTACAATAGTGATACAACTGTGAGCATAACTAACCACTATCTGATTAGATTTAAGGCCATTCCATGGGATGGAACCCATGTCTGACACTGCCTGGGTAGCCAAGAACCTAGTCAAGGTAGGTCATGGAACTCAGGGAAAGTCAAATACTATTGTTTTGCTCAAGGAACGTAGCAATATGACTTCTGTGATGGCTGTTCTTGTTTCTCAACTAGACTACACCTGGAATTAACTAAAACCCAAAAATGGGGACACACTTGAGGGACTTTTTCTTAATTTAAAGTAGGAAGATTCACTGCTAATCTAGACACTTGAGGTAGGAAGACATACCTTTAATCCATGTCTTTTGAGCTGGAAGATACACCTCACCTTGGGCTACACTGTCTGTGGGAGCCTGTATAATGACTTGGAAGAAGGAAACTTTTGTTCTTTGCCTCCTTGTCCTCGCCTTCTAGCAAGTCTATCTCTGACTTTGTTATTTAGATTCTCTCTCTGACTTTTTGTTAGTCTTATTTATTTTTCTCAAAGGACCAAGTCTTGTTTCATTGTCTCATATTGTTCTCTTTGTTTCTATTTTACTGATTTCATCCCTGAGATTATTTCTTGCCATCTACTCTTTTTTGGGTGTGATTTCTTCTTTTAGCAGGTCCAGGCAAGAGGAGAGAGATCCCGGTCTAGCTGGATCACTCCGGGGCTAAGTGGGATGGTGAATGTCGACAGCCTGAAGAAACACACCTGGCCTGGGAGTCTTGTCAAAGCAGGAACTCAACTTTAATGTAGCAACCTCTTGTTTATATAAACTTGGAGCATAGGGAGGAGGGGTTTTGGTGAGATGAGATGACATAGAGGGCGGGGAAGGGCTGACGGAAGGTATGGGGTGACTGACAGGGCCAATTGTAAAGCTCTACATCAGCAACAGCTGAGCAGAGGCAGGGCTAAACAGGTCCTGTTGAGTCACCCCAGTATGGAAGTGACTGAAACAGGTCTCAAAACTTGAGCCAGGTTAGACTCTCCCACAAGGCTGCAGAAACTCGAGCCAGGATTGGTTTGTTCACAAGGCCCAAACCAGGGCAGAAATGGGGCCAACATCATTCTATTCTAGAAAGTCTTTCATTTCCTAATTTCTATCTTTACCCAGTTTTCATTCAGTAAAGAGTTACTCAGTTTCCATGAGTTTGTAAGCTTTCTGTTGTTTCTGTACCCAGTTTTAATCCATGGTGGTCAATTTTCTTGTATCTGTTGAGACTTGCTTTGTATTCAACAATGTGGTCAATTTTGGAGAAAGTTCCATGAGGTGTAGAGTAGTTTGATGTATTTTAAATTACAATTCCTCTGAGAGATAGGTCAAGCTCTACCTTTAATGATTTTCAGTTATTGGACCAAGGACACGCTATTTTGGGAGAGAGGCTCTGCATTTGCGTTGACAGGAAAAGAGAAAAGGCTTTGGATCCCTTCCAGAGTGTTATGAATTAAATATCACAGGGGAAGACCCCTTGAGACCTTGGCTACCGAAAAGAAAAATTCAGGAAAATCAAACAGGACAGGTGACTTGATCTGTGATTTCTCAACATGGGAATATACCAATAACTCTGGCTTAGACATAAAAATGTCTCTAGCTAAAACTTCAGCTAAGATTACACAATAAATCTTGTTGGTTATAGAATCCTTAAGATTTCATGCCCTCCTTCATGTGGCATGAATGAAGATTTATCACAATTGATTATTGATAAAATTAACTCATAAAAAAGACAGAGGGCTCTGGTGGGTGGCTGGGAATGTGACCCGATGGGAGCACAGAGCAGTTAGCTAACTCACTGCTACAGAAGTGTAGCCAATTGAACCCTTTCCTCCTCAACTTGTGTTTTGGTCATGGTGTTTCACTGCAGCAATAGAAACCCTAACTAAAACAGATGATCTTTGGCTCTTAGAGGGGGCAATCAGCCAAGATGAAAAAATTAATTAAACTTTATGTATTATTTATACAAAAATTATAGTATTTCTGTTACTTTGGCTACAAAGTTAATCATACAAGCAAAAGTATGTGTCCTATCATGCAAGCCTTATGTCCTATCGAAGAGTGTTAGGACACCGTTTAACACCGAGCACAAAGATTACACGGTGTGGTCATGGGGAAGACCTTGCTAGCATCCAAAGCAGATGTGTCTGTCCTTTTGATCAGCAAGCACGTCCTACTGTAAGCTGTGAAAACAGCTAAGCTTAGCTACTACCAGGTCGCTTTTAATCCAATATTTATGTCCCTAAAGAAATATTTATTTAAAAACCATTTGATAAGAATAAGCAGCAGTAATAACATTAACACATAATATTTTATATTGTGGAAAATTTTCATCTCCTGTAAATATTATTTCACATATTTCTTTATAGATGACCAGTCTCTGATCTCCCGGCCTACCACATGTGTATTTTCTCAACCCTAAGTCTCTATGTCTATCGCTCACATTGTCTTAGAGTGAGTCTTTTATCTGTCTCACATAATGGAAGAAGTCTCAAATATTTACTCAAGTGTCTATGTGATGTTATTTTCTGGTATGTTGTTGGCTGCTATAATAAAAATTCAGCTAAGAAAGCCACATGATGGCAGCTACTTGAAACAAACAGTCAGTTCTGGGAAATGGTTGTGTGGATGTGCAGGCTCTGAAGAATAAGGAAGAGTTGTGTGCTACACTTGCAGTGTGGTTAGAGACTCACACTTCAAAGGAAGACTCTGGAGATCTAGCACTGGAAGATTCCCACAAGAGGGAAAGAGCTTGGAAGCTGACCAAGTTGATTAAATGATAGACGATGTATACCCAGTGGGGTCAGGAATGGGCCATAATTGCCCAGAAGAATGGTGTGGGTATAGTCTTTACCTCTGAGGAGATATAGCAGGGCTGTGTTGACACAAACACAGATCTCCTTCAGAGAAATGAAATAGTTTATCCTGGAGCAACTACAAGTCATCATAGTCCAGGAACACAGATTTAGAGATTTAGATATTCCAAATATACAATGACCACAAAATTTAAACATCAAGACAATAGACAACCCAGAAAAATGAGCTATGGAGAGGAAGAGAAAGTCCTCAAAAGAAGAAAAACAAATAGCTAATAGACCCCTTTTAAAGTGTTTAACATCTTTAGCCACCAGGGAAACACAGGCTAAAACTATACTAAGATTTGATCTTAGCTAAACAGAGTGCTCATCACTGAAATACAAATGGTAACACACTGGGGTGTAACTGAGGACATGGCAGTGCTTCACACGACTGGGAGAAATGCACCCTTGTGCAGACACCTTAGAAATCAATCTTGCCTTTGTGGACCCGTCATCCCATGGTTCTAGTCTCTTTGGCCTGGGAGGGTATTCTGCAGCCCATAGAAAGAGGAATCTGAACACCAACCCATCCACAAAACCCTTGACCTATAATCTATCCTGCCTGCAAGATGTGCTGGAGCAATTGTGGTGCAGAACTTGTGGAAGTGTCCAATCAATGTCTGGTTTAACTTGAGGCCCATGCTATGAGAGGAAGCCCATGCCATACATTACCTGGATGGTCAGGAACCATAGGCTGGACACCCCAGAGCCCTAAGGTAGAACCAAACACAGCTGGTGAAAAGATGATTCCTAACGACACTCTACTGATTCCATAGGCAGGTGCCTTGTCTTGTCGTCATCAGAGAGGCTTCCTCCAGCAGCAGATGCGAGCAGGTGTGCAGACCGAAAGCCAGGCATTATGCCTAGAGAGAATCGAAACTGGGAATCTTCATTAGGTCCCTTTCCTCAGTGCCTGGAGAATTGAAGAAGAGGAGGAAGATTTTAGGAGTCAGAGTTGAAGGAGGACACCAGGAGAACATGGCCAAATGAAACAACTAAGCAGGGCTGATAGGTTGGTGTTTTTTAGAGCTCCTAACAGTGGGGGCAGGTGTTATCTCTGACTCTTCTGTCTGCTCTTGGGACTCTTTTCCTCCTATTGGTTGCCTTGTCCAGCCCTGATATGAGGCCCTTTGCCTTGTTTTATTTTACCTTGTCTTGTCTTATCTGGCTGTTGGCTCTCGGAGGCCTGCTCTTTTCTGAAGTGGAAACAAACGAGGAGTGGATCTTGGGGAGAGTGAGGATAGGGAGAGCTGGAAGGAGTGGAGAGAAGGGGAATGTGGGTTGAGATGTATGGTATAAGAGAAGAATCTACTTTCTTTTTTTTTTTTTTTTTTTTGGTGTTTTCGAGACAGGGTTTCTCTGTATAGTCCTGGCTGTCCTGGAACTCCTCTGTAGACCAGGCTGGCCTCGAACTCAGAAATCCGCCTGCCTCTGCCTCCCAAGTGCTGGGATTAAAGGCGTCGCACCACGCCAAGAATCTACTTTCAATAGAAAAAAAAAGGATCAACAATCTTCTTTCCAAACCCACCAGTCCTCTAGAAAAGTTTGACAATGAGAATTTCTGAGTTGAGTCCCAATGTAACAGGATAATCATTAAACACACCAAGTAATACAAGGAGTTTAAGAACACACAGCCTCACACACAGCCACACACACAGACACACAGAGACACACACACACACACACAGAAAACACACACACAGCCACACACACAGCCACACACAGACACACACACAGACACACACACAGACACACACACAGACACAACACAGCCACACACAGACACACACACAGACACACACACAGCCACAAACACAGACACACACAGACACACACACAGCCACAAACACAGACACACACATAGCCACACACATAGCCACACACACAAACACACACACAGACACACACACAGACACACACAGATACACACACACAAACACACACACAGAAACACACAAACACACACAGACACACAGCTCAGTGAAATTAAGGAGAAGGAACGTAAGAAGAGTAACTGCCTGAGTGATGCCCACACAAACACACACATGAGATTGATGGAAATGCTGAAGGGCACTCAAACTAAAATAAAGATGTAATTTAAAAACCCAATAGTTCAACTCTAAATCTCAAAGGAAAGCTTTACATGTAGAATAAATCAAGCAGAAGATAGACTATTATGACTCAAATATAAAGCAGAGTGAAGTGGAAACCTAAGAGTTCTTTGGAAAGTCAGTTGTGTTGGATGGTGTTTTGCTGGGGCAAACATGTGCTGAGTATTTTCCTGAAGTGGACACAGGTCAGATGATGTTTTGCTAAGGCAGACACATGAAGGAACCTTTTTTTCTGAAGCAGATCCAAGTGAAAGGATGTTTTGGTAAAGCAAGAGTGTGAAAGGACATGTGATGAGGGATTCTTTGCTAACAACATGTATGTATTGGTCTGCCTTACAAGGTATAGTGGAGCTCCTTTTGTTGGGACTCCATAAAAAGAAACACACCAAAAAACTTCTGGTGGTATGCTGCGGCTTCTTGCCACTTTCACAGACTCCAGAGTGATGTCAGCTGAAACAGACTCACATGGAGTTTTGCTAAGTCAGATTCATGTGCTGAGGCAAGACTCATGGCAAAGCAAGACCCATGGAGGACTTGTGATGTTTGCAGTAAATATAAATAGGACTCAATGGACTGTGAGAGAGCTGAGCTTGGCTTGCTTGCAGAGCTAAATGCTTCTTGGTCTCACATCTTTGCTAATCTTTGCTTAGTCAAGAGGGCCACAGCAGAGGACTGCTTCTAGTATGGCTGCTGTCCTGTGCCAATTCGGTTGAGGCCTGACTGCTCCTGCTAGGTCCTGCCACTGCTGCTGCTGCTCTGACACTACTGACCTGGACTGCTGGTGTATCTGTGAAGTATTTGCGAATGGATCCAGCTGCTGCTGCTGACCTGTTAACTGAACTGCTGATTTCCTGACAGCGCAGATGGGATTTGCTCTAAATAACCATTTCTAAACAGGTCCACTTCCCCTGTATTTTTCCACTACCTCTGGTGGGTGGTGGGCTAGAATGGAAGCTAAGTGTTTAAAAACCACCATTAAAAGTAGGCATTGAAAAAATTAAAGTTATAGTAGAGCATCTAGATCATACAAGCAAGAAATATATAGGATCTGCGGGACATTGTGGGAAAGCCAAACCGTCAAATTATTGGCCCAGATTAGCCGGCGGTGGTGGCACACGCCTTTAATCCAGCACTTGGGAGGCAGAGGCAGGTGGATTCTGATTCGAGGCCAGCCTGGTCTACAGAGTGAGTTCCGGGACAGCCCAGGCTACACAGAGAAACTCTGTCTCGAAAAACCAAAAAAAAAAAAAAAAAAAAAAAAAAATTATTGGCCCAGATGACAGAGGAGAATCTAAGTCAATGGTATTGACTTCAATATGATCCTAGGAAAAAACTTCCCCAGACTAACAAAAGACAGTAGAAGGAGCTTATTGAACACCACAAACAACAGAAAAAAAATCTCAAAGGCACATCACTTTAAACCACTAATTATATAGCACAAATAAAGTGTATGGAAATATCCAAGACAAAAAATGCAAATCACTAAAAAGAAATATGTGAGAAAAAAAGCTGACTTCTCAGTAGAAACTTGAAGCCAGAGAGCTGGAGCAGTGAATCCGAGTCCTTAAAGACCACCCTAGAGTGACATGCCCATCCATATCTACCATAATTGAAAGAGAAAGGAACACTTCAGCCTAAAAAAATTATACCCCAAAATCTAAACCCGGTTGCCTGGGCCTTGTGGCCCTGAGTGGAGGAAGACACCCATGCACAGCTCAGGACTCTTGGCCCAGGCTGTTGGGCGCCATTACAATGAGCAAATATGTGATGGAGAGGTGGGAAAGATAGAAAAACACAGAGTGGTCCATGCACTACTGAGAGAGGCTGAACTGGAGATATGATGGCAGTGATGAGAGGGGCTGGAGAGAGAGAGAGAGAGAGAGAGAGAGAGAGAGCGCACCACTGCCCAGTAGGGTCAGATGGATGGTGTACAATAGACTGGAGCTTATGTAGATGCAGATTCAGTCCCCAAACCTGCTGCAAGACAGTGGGATCCCCACCTCCCCCATCTCTGAGCAACAGCTCTCCGAGGCCTGAGATAAGGAGAGGTTCACTTTCTGCGTTGCTCTTCCTTGAAGGTCCACTGTGGTCCACAAAGCCACCGGAGACCATGTTGGTGTCTGTGTCCATGCTCTCCCCAGATCATGATGAAACCTGAGATCCGTGTAAACATATGAAATCTGTGCTGCTGCCTGATGCCTTGGTGATGTCCTTGGGCTTTGTGGCCTCAGGGGCCATGCTGATGTGAGTGGCATGTGTGCCACCTGAGGCCGTGTTGAGGCCTGGGACCCAAGCAGCTGCTGAGAGCCATGGGTGAGTCAGTGGTTCTGATAGGCTCAAGGGCCTGTTGATGTCTACAGCCTGTGTTACCACCAAAGCCCATTTGGATGTCTTTGGCTATCTGAAGCCATGTTAATGTCCAAGCACATGGGAGTGTGGGCCCCAGCCATCAAGGGATTGTAAGACTTTCAGGTCTTGATTTGAATTTAAGATTAAAAGAATCCCACTGTCCCAGGACACATACCGGGAGGAGCACATTCCTTAGTCAGAGGACACTTGCTGGATTGACATTTGGAGGAGGAAGGGAGAGGTGATTAACATTCCTCAGACCATGGGGAGGACCACCTGTGGGTGAGGGAGACCCAGAGCACGTAGACAGACAAGGGAGGTCCTTGCCACCTCATTCCTCAAAGACCAATCAGTTTAAAAGTCACACTGTTCTGCCAATCATATCGTGCCTAGTCACTGTTTCTCTATTCTACCTAAACTGTATAAAACTGTATTTAAACTGTATAAAAACTGTTCTTAGCTCCAACTCGGGGTTCTCTTCTTGCTTGCATTCAAGAGAACCCCAGTATACTGGAATCATTAAACCTCATGTTAATTGCAGCGATTCTGGTCTGTGAGTTTCTTGGGAGCGTGACCCCTGGTTTTGGATCTTAGAGTCCAACAGGATGATTGCTGACCCCGCCCTTTTTGGATCCACAGCATGTTGAGGCAGCTAGTGGCTGGGGTGTGGAAGAGCTGGCTCACACTTGGTGACAGCTGGCCAGGCCCCTTTCTGGCTACTCTATGGTTCTCCTTAGTTGATGGCTTCTGGTGCAGATGCAGGTGGAGACTCATCTTTCACTGGGAGGAGCCTCAGGCCACTAGGAATTTGCCCACGCTCTAGTGAGTGAGTATATGAACAGCACAACACAGACCCATGGTTTTCTTTTTTTGTTGTTTTTCCCTTTTCCCCTTTCTTTGTTTCTGGGAGGGAGGAAGTTATAGGGGTGGTGGTGGTGGAATGGACATGAGGAGACTGGAAGCTGAGTGTGTTGGGGAGCATGATTCTGAGAGTCCCCAATAATCAATTAGAACATAATTTTAAAATAAAACAAACCTAAGGAAAAATACAGGAAGTAATATTTTAAGCTGAAGAGTGTAGGAGGAGGTTACCTAATTGTTGATTGGATCAATAAAGATGGCAGAAGCTAATCATTGGGCGAAGTTAAGGTGGGATTTCCAGGCTGGACAGGAGAAGGGACGGAGAAGACTAGGGAGTGCGATCAGGCTGTGGAGCACATAGGAAACTGCAGACGTGTAGGTGAGGAGATCAACTCAGGAACAGAGAGGCTAATTAGCATTCCTGGTCAGCTCAGGAATGGCTCAGGAGAGAGAGAGACTAATCAACATTCCTCAGACAACAGGGGAAAAAACCTGACCTACTATCAGGGCACGGCCCACAAGACTGACGTTGGCCACCCATGGGCAAGGGTAGCCCCTGCCACCTCATTCCCTGAAAACCAATCAATTTAAAAGTTACTCTGTTCAACCAATCATATTGTGCCTAGTTGCTGTTTCTCTAGTCTACCCTTAAACAGTCATAAAAACCGACTAAATGGGTGGTTCGGGGTTGCCACTCCGTAGGAGGGCCCCAATGGTGTTGGATCATTAAAAATTCCTCTTCATTTTGCAGCGATTTTGTCTCCTGGTGGTTCACTCAGGGGGTCTCGGCAAACTAAGGCTTTGCTCATAGAGTCTTACATAGGTTTTTAGGGACCTATAGTTTGTATAGGTCTTCACCCAGCCTTTGAGTTATCTGGTCAGTTTTAAAATATAAAAGTGTCTAGTGTTTACCTTCCTCAGGGTTAAATGGAGCTGGTGAGAGGGCCATTGCCAGCACCGGGCAAGGAGGACTGGCCTGGGTGTGGAACAGGCAGAACACATGGAAGGAATATAATGAAGGTAGATAAATGGTCAAACATAGGGGATTTTTCCATTTACCAGACTGCAGGCAGTATGTGTTAAGGACCCCTCAAAATAATTCGGTCTAGTGTGCCATTAAGTGGCTACTTTAGTTCACTATCTAGAGGGTATCGAATCCAGACCTTATTGCAAAGGTATATCAATTTGGAAGGCCTCAACTCAGGTGTAATCTTAAAGATTTGAGGTTTTTCAGTAGACAACCCAGTGGGGTGTCTACAGGTATGGATGAAGATGATGTGCCCATTGGGTGGTCGTGGCTGTTACCAAGTTATCATTCAGTGTCCTGAAAGAAAAACTGGTAAGGAAATCAGGCTCAGGTCAGATAATCAGGTCACAGAATATCTGGGGGCCTCACGGAGCTCCCGGAGTCCACCAGAATATAGCCCACCTGGTACCAGGATTTCCGGCAGCTGCGAGAGCTTGGGGGGAAGGGCTGGGAGCTATTTCCAAGAAAGAAATCACCCAATGGGCCAAAGTCATAAGTGTAGGTCAGCTAGAGGCCAGTCGTATGGACTGGGGCAATGAAAAGCAAACCCCTTAGCTCAGGGGAGGCTGGCCAGACCCAACTGGGCATCCAGGGTCCCTCCTGCCAAACAGAAACTCCTTACCAATTAATACGCTGGTGTGTGTTTGCGGGCTTGTACAGTGTGGTATCAGGAAAGGTGGAACCATGAGTTCTGTGTCTGTCTGGCTACTCAGCCCACGTGGCAGAGCACCACATGGGGGCCACAGCAGCACAGCTCACGTGGTAGAAGTTTTGCAGCAGTGGTGGAAATTCACACAGTTGGTAAAGGCAGGTAGCAGCAGATGAAGTCTGAGTGGAGTAGTGGTGGGAGCAGTGGTGGTAGAGTTGCGGCAGGCCACATGGCATCGGTCCCACATGGTCACGGCAGCCGTCTGGGTTGTCATCTGCTGCACGGGTCTCTAGATTCACCAAGTCTTCATATCCTGGGTTTCGGCACCATTGTTAGATTTTGGCGCAGCAGCTTAGACAGACAACACCAGACCAGCCGGTTCCACGAAGGGAGAGGGTTTATTCAGGGTGGAGGGCAAAGGTCGAGAAAGAAATGGGAGAAGATGGTGGGGAGGAGAGAGAGAGAGAGAGAGAGAGACAGAGAGAGAGAGAGAGACAGAGACACACAGAAGAGAGACAGAGAGAGAGAGACAGAGACAGAGAGAGAGAGACAGAGAGAGAGAGAGGAGCGCACAGAGAGGTAGAGGCTGGCCATGACCACATGGAGAGAGGGGGAAGGGAAGGGAAGGGGGACAGAGAAAGAAGCTACAGGCAAGGGAGTAAGAGAGCAAGAGAGAGAGGGAGGGGCAAGCAGCCCCTTTTATAGTGGGTGGGCCTACCTGGCTGTTGCCAGGTAACTGTGGGGAGGAACATACCTGGGTATTGCCAGATAACTGTGGAGGTGGAGTTTAGACAGAATACTAACAGCGTGAGTTGATGGATAGGTGTTACGTGTTAGTTTCTGCTTCTTAAGAGTTGTACAGGGCAGGGCCATTCTGTAAAACACAGCAGATTATGGCATAAAGACAACTTACAATACATTGTGAGCACACTGAATTAGAAGGTGATAAAGCATAAGGTTATATGCCTATTAAAAGTTTATTTAGGCCCCCTCTGGAGAGATGGCGCAAAGGTTAAGAGCACTGGCAGTTTGCTCTTCCAGATGTCCTGAATTCAATTCCCAGCAACCACATGGTGGCTCACAACCATCTGTAATGGAATCTGATGCCCTCTTCTGGTGTGTCTGCAGACAGCTACAGTGTACATCATATAAATGAAATAAATAACTTAAAAAAAACTTTATTTGGAGTCCAATTGTCTTTTACTTTGAAACCTCATGTCTGTTGCCTGCCTGTGTACAAACTAGATGTGCTTGGCTAGATATAATCATCTGGCTTGCAACATTCAGGTGTGCTTAGCTATAACATAATTATTTGGATTGTAATACTATAGTGCTTATATATAGGAAAAGGTTAATTACTGACCACAAGGAAATAGGAGGAACTTAAGATGAACTTTAATAAGTATTTGTTGATTCTTGGGTAATAATTAAGGAAAATCTGAAATATGTGTTTGAATGCTCTAAAATTCTGTACAAATAAAGATAAAACTTGAGCTACTCAGGGCCACTTGCTTGAAAGACTACAAGTGGTCAGAGTCCTTATTTTTACTGACTCCACGTCTCTGTTCCAGATTACTGAACCGACTGGACAAGGACTCTGGCAGGAGCATATAGTAAAGAGACTGTGGAAAGAAATAGAAAGCCATAATTATCGAAACACAAACAGCATCAAAATCAATGGCATGATGAGAATGGTTACCATGCACATTTCAATTATAACATTAAATATCACTGGTCTTAATTCTCCAACCAAAAGAAAAGATTGATTGGATGGAGGAAGAAACAAAATCTATCTGTTGTCTACAAGGAATATATTTTAACTTAAAGACAGGCACAGCCTTATGGGCAGAAGTGCTCTAATCAACTGGGAAAAGGAAGTAAACAGGCAAAACTATCCTACTATTTGACAAAATAGACTTCAAACTAAAATTAATCAGAAGAGAAAAAGAGGAACATCTCGTCAGCAAATGGTGCTGGTAAAACTGGGTGGCTGCATGTCGACCTATGCAAATAGATTTATTCTTAACCACCTATGCAAAACTCAAGTCCAGAGGGAGCGAAGACCTCACCATAAGGCCAGATACACCGAATCTGACAGAAGAGAGAGTGAGAAATCGTGTTGAACTCAGTGGGATAGGAAACGACTTTCTGAACAGAACGCTGTTAGCACAGGCACTAAGATCAACAATTCATAAATGGGACATCATGAAACTGAGAAGCTTCTGTATGGTAAAGGAGATCCTTATTCTGAAAAAGTGGCAGCCTAAAGAATGGGAAAGATTTTTACCAACTACACACCCAACAGAGGCTAATAATCAAAGTATATAAAGATATAAAGAATCTTGGACATCAAGAAAACAAATAACTGTGTCTCTTAGTAATGTCAGAAGCTACACCTATAAAGTATCATCTCAACAACATGACTGTCTAAATATGAACTGAACAGGAACAAATTCCTGCAATTAAAGGATCACAAATAGGAAAAAAAAGAAAAGTCAGAATATCTCTATTTGCACATGATGTGATGTACATTAAAGTTCCCAAAAAGTTTACCAGGAAATGTCTAGAAATGAGAAATTCATTAATGTTGCAGGATATAGGCAACTTGCACAAGTCACTAGATTTTCTGTACACCAACAACAAACACAGAGAAGAAGATCATGGGCATATTCCCATTGATACTAACCTCAAGAAAATAAGGCACCTAGGAATAAACTTAACCAAGGAACTAAAGGACATTTACAATGAAAATGTTAATGAAGCAAAAGACTGAGAAAGTCACTGGAAAGTGGAAAGATATCCCATATTCATGTATTGGTAGAATTAATTTTGTGAAAATGACCATAAAACAAAAAAAGTAGAACTTTTTTTTTTTTTTTTTTTTTTTTTTTTTAAATTTTTGAGACAGGGTTTCTCTGTGTAGCCCTGGCTGTCCTGGAACTCACTCTGTAGATCAGACTGGCCTCGAACAATGCAGAACTTCATAGATCAGACTGAACGACAGAGAGAGAAATTTAAGACTTGGCAGTACAGCTTAGGGGAAACACTAGAATTAAAGGTACAGGATTTTATAGGTCATGATAAGTAACAGAGAGGAAAATGAAGGTTGGAGACAGGAGCTGGAAAAGATGCTAGAACAAAGGATGAGACATCTCACAGATCAGACTAGCATCAGACAGAAAATAATGAGGACTGGAAGCAAGGCTTGGAGGAGAACCTTTTAAAACTAATCAATCAAAATAGACATCAGAATATCAGAATTACAATATAAAGAAAAAACTTCGAATGTGGAGGCAGAACCTTGAATAGAGGCTACAGGAACTCAGGGAGCAGGAACAACAAAAGGTAGATACAAAGCTCGGACCTGAAGGAAGGAAGTTAAAATATTAACTAGGGAAATACTCAGGTAGGGACAGAAGCTAAAATTAGAGAAAGCCAACCAAAGGTTGTCAGAAAACAAACTTTAGTTTATCCTGTTAGTTCACAACTATGATTAGCAGATGATGATCATCCATGGAAATTTATGGAAACTGTCATTAATTTTGGAATGTATTCGCCATTTGTAAAACAAATCCTGACTTCTTGGGCTATTAAAAATAGAATAATTTCCTAAGACTGAAAGGTTATGGCAAAACCAATATTAGAACCTGGGTCACATTTACAATGATTCTCATGGTGGAGAGAAGAGGACAGAGGGGAAGGAGAGAGGACAGAGGAAGAGGAGGCCATGGTGGACCTGAACCACATGGCCAGGAGAAACCACAAGTAGCAAGGGTCTTAGAGCTGGGGAATAAACTAGTATAGTGTTAGATCTGCCTAATCTAGGCAAATATCTTATAATGATAATGATAATGATAACAACTGGATTGTGTGTTTTTTAGGGCTTACTGGGGTTGGAAATTCCAGCAACAAGCTTCTGCACAGCTAAAAAAAAAAATCAACCAAGTGAAGAGGCAGCCACCAATGGCAGAGAATCTTAGCCAGCCGTACATCTGGCAGAGGATTAATATTCAATATATACAAAGAACTCAAAAACCAAAAAGTCAAAAGGATAAATGACCTATTCAAGAAATGGGCCTGTGCCGGGTGATGGTGGCCCATGCCTTTAATCCCAGCACTTGGGAGGCAGAGGCAGGCGGATTTCTGAGTTTGAGGCCAGCCTGGTCTACAGAGTGAGTTCCAGGACAGCCAAGGCTACACAGAGAAACCCTGTCTCAAAAAAAAAAAAAAAAAAAAAAAAAAAAAAAAAAAAAAAGAAATGGGCCTGTGACCTGCATAGAAAGTTCTCAAAGGAAAAAAAGAACTACAAAGTATCTCAAAAAAGTTCTTCATCCATAGACATTATATAAATACAAATCAAAGTAACTTTGTTATTTTATGTTATACCAATAAGAATGGACAAGTTCAACAAAACTGACCTCAAATGCTGGAGAAGTATGAGAAAAGGAAACCCTCATACACTGTTGCTGGAAAGAATTTGTGGTGGGCTCCATAAACCAGCCCAGAAAGATTTAGATAATGCTCCACTTGAAACTGTCACTGGCCTGTGCTACAGCCCTCCCTACCCCAATCACACCCAGAGAAAGCTGACCCCCAGGAGTTCTGACACTCCCAGGCTCACAGATGAGTACATCACTACCACCTCAATACCTGGTCTAACTGGGACTTGCCCAGGGCCCAGGGATACAGGAACTGTTGCCTAGCCTGGGACAAGATCCTCTGGTTGCATCTGTGCCTGAGAGCATATTCTGTCCTCTAGTCCTCCCCACCCCAATCACACCCAGAGAAAGCTTGACCTAGGAGTCCAGACACACCCAGGCTCACAGGCTAACAGTGACAGCTTGACCTCCAGGAGTTCTGTCATACTCAGGCTTTCAGGCTCACAGGATGGACAGGCTCCAGTCAGGAATAACAAAGCCAGCTAACACCAGAGATAACTAGATGGCCAGAGGCAAGTACAAGAACATAAGCAATAAAAACCAATGCCACTTGGCATCATCAGAACCCAGTTCTCCCACCACAGCAAGCCCTGGATACCCCAACACACCTGAAAAAGCAAGATTCTGATCTAAAATCCCATCTCATGATCATGATGATAGAGGACTTTAAGAAGGACATAAATAAATCCCTTAAAGAAATACAAGAGAACGCGAGTAAACAGATAGAAGTCCTTAAAGAGGAAACACAAAAATCCATAAAAGAAATACAGGAAAACACAACCAAACAGGTGAAAGAAGTAAACAAAACAATCTAGGATCTAAAAATGGAAATAGAAGCAATCAAGAAATCACAAAGGGAGACAACTCTGGAGATGGAAAACCTAGGAAAGAGGTCAGGAGTCATAGATGCAAGCATCACCAACAGAATACAAGAGATAGAAGAGAGAATCTCAGGTGTAGAGGATACCATGGAAAACATTGACACAACAGTCAAAGAAAATGCTAAGTGCAAAAAGCTTCTAACCCAAAACATCCAGGAAATCCAGGACACAATGAAAAGACCAAACCTAAGGATAATAGGTATAGATGAGAGTAAAGATTCCCAACTCAAAGGGCCAGACATAATTATAGAAGAAAACTTCCCTAACCTTAAGAAAGAGATGCCCATGAGCATACAAGAAGCCTACAGAATTCCAAATAGATTTGACAGAAAAGAAATTACTCCTGTCACATAATAATCAAAACACCAAACGTACAGAACAAAGAAAAAATACTAAAAGCAGTAAGGGAAAAAGATCAAGTAACTCATAAAGGCAGACCTATCAGAATTACACCAGACTTCTCAACAGAGACTCTAAGAGCCAAAAGATCCTGAACAGATGTCACACAGGCCCTAAAAGAACAAATGCCAGTTCAGACTACTTTACCAGCAAAACTCTCAATTACCATGGAGGAAGAAACCAAAATACTTCACGACAAAACCAAACTTAGACAATATCTTGCCACAAATCCAGCCCTACAAAGGATAATTGATAGAAAACTCCAACACAAAGAGGGAAACTACACCTAAGAAAAAATAAGAAATTAATCTCCTCACAACAAAGTCAAGAGAGCCACACAAACATACTTCCACCTCAAACAACAAAACTATCAGGGGGCAACAATCATTGGTCCTTAATATCTCTTAGCATCAGTAGACTCAATTCCCCAATAAAAAGACATAGACTAACAGACTGGATACATTAGCAGGATCCAGCATTTTGCTGCATACAGGAAACACACCTCAGTGACAAAGACAGACACTACCTCAGAGTAAAAGGCTGGAAAAAAATATTTTTAAGCAAATGGTCCCAAGAAACAAGCTGGAGTAGCCATTCTAATATTGAATAAAATCAACTTTCAACCAAAAGTTATCAAAAATATGAGAAAGGATACTTAATACTTATCAAAGGAAAAATCTACCAAGATTTTTGAATTATAATCTCAATTATGAACATCTAGGCCCCAAATGCAAGGGCACCCACATTTATAAAAGAAACATTACAAAGGCTCAAAGCACACATTTGCACCTCACACAATAATAGTGGGGGATTTCAACACTCCACTCTCAGCAATGGACAGATCATGGAAACAGAAACTAAACAGAGACACAGTGAAACTAACAGTAGTTATGGACCAAATGGAGTTAACAGATACTACAGAACATTTCACCCTAAAACAAAAGAATATACTTTCTTCTTAGCACCTCATGGTACATTCTTCAATATTAACCATATAATCGAACACAAAACAAGCCTTAACTGACACAAGAAGATTGAAATAATCCCACGCTTCCTATCAGATTACCACAACTAAGACTGGTCATCAATAACACCAAAAACAACAGAAAGCCCACATACACATGGAAGCTGAATAACTCTCTATTCAATGATAACTTGGTCATGGAAGAAACAAAGAAATTAAAGACTTTTTAGAATTTAATGAAAATGAAGGCATAACATATCTAAACTTATGGGATACAATGAAAGCAGTGTTAAGAGGAAAACTCATAGCTCTAAGTGCCTCCACAAAGAAATTGGAGAGAGCATACACTAGCAGCTTAACTGCACATCTGGAAGCTCTAGAACATAAAGAAGCAAATACACCCAAAAGGAGTAGACGCAGGAAATAATCAAACTCAGGGCTGAAATCAACCAAGTAGAAACAAAAAGAACTATACAAAGAATCAACAAAACCAGGAGCTGGTTCTTCGAGAAAATCAACAAGATAGATAAACCATTAGCTAGACTAACCAGAGGGCACAGAGACAGTACCCAAATTAACAAAATCAGAAATGAAAAGGGAGACATAAGCAGTGTCTTTGTGCATATTCAGGTAATATTTAATTCCTTCTCAAATCTCCGATGGGGTCAAAGACTAGTTATAGTCTCACAATTGAACTTAAGTTGTTTAAAGTATTAAAGAAGACATTCCAGATTTGAAATGATGATTTTCAGATGGTAATACAAGTTGATATCAAACATGATGGAGGTACAGAATTGTAAACTCATTAAGCTAGGATAGATGATAGAGTGTTTTATCTAAATTGCCAAATATGATGGACTGGATGTTATAAGTGTATACTTACCTTATGTTACATAATTGTTATAATTGTGCTCAATTTATATCTGAGAGAAAAAGAGCCTTTTATTGGACTTAAAGGGGGAATTGTTCTTTCACCTGGGAACATAAATGGTCAAACAGGGGAAGAAACCCATTATCGGGACTTAGTAAATATTTTGTAGAACGTAGATCTAGTCTGACTGTGAGTTTATGTTCTGCTTGCTATCTCTGATGCTGATCTTACAGGAGAAATTAAACTTATGGCTTACTCTCCTCAAGGAATTTCTACGGTTTGCTCTAATCAGTCTATAACTCAATTGCTTAAAGTCCCTCTGGTCAAAGAAAAATAATCATGTGCTTATTGGTCCCACAGGAGCAAAATGTTTTGGCTTCTCTGATCCTGCCTTTAGTATATAACAGTTAACGAAAAACTGATGTAAAAGTGTCCACTGTTGCTTATCAAATGTTCCAGCAAGGATATGACCCCAGTGGTGGGGTGTGAGGAGGAGTGGTGGGCAGAGATGGTCAAGTAATGATTTCTCTTAGTACGCCTTCCCCCAATTCTGGGAGAAAAGGCTCAGGGTTTGCCATAGGGCACTGATTCCTCCACCACCCCCGCATGGAGAGCCTTTTGTCCAGCCTCACTAAACAGCCAGGCTGGTGGACTAGTGGCTGCTCACACAGGAGGAGCTACCAGCTGCTCCATGTTTGGCTGAGGAGCAGCTTTCACTGGACATGGTGAGCCGAGCTCCAGTTCCCTGGAATACCTCTATTTCTGTTAATAAGGAAAGGTCTGGAAAGTGGAGGTTATTGGAGGCTGTCATGAGGCTATGGGGGCTCCGAAGCCTAGACTCCCTTCTCCCTTGCTGTGCCTTTTGCTTGACATCTTGTGACATAAAGGATGTGTTTCTTACTATTTTGCTTCAACCTCAGGATCTTCCTCACTGTGTTTTTAGCCTTCCTTCTAACTTTCAGGAACCTATGAAGAGACATAAATGGAAGGTGCAGCTACAAGGTTTGGCCCAGCCCTACCTCATGTCAACAATGTATTGCTCAAGTGTTCCTCCTGGTTAGAGAATTGTCCTCCTCTCATAATTGTTCACTACATGGGTGATTTACCTTCGCTAGTGCCTGTTGAGGATTTAATTACCTCAAGTTTTGGGGTTGTTGTTGTGGCTGCTGCTACTGTTTTGTTTTGAGACAGGGTTATTCTATATAACTCTAGTTGTTCTGAAATTTAATATGGAGAGCAGGCTGGCTGTGAATTCACAGAGATTTAAGGGCTGGAATTAAAGGCAGGCACCCCACACCTGCCTTAACTCAGATGTTTCTCACTGTCCAGCTTCATTCATAACATGCCCAGTTGGAAATTTTTCCAGAAAACTTACAGCTCAAAACTCCCTCTTCTTTATTAGGTTGTATCATAGGCAAACGAAAGGTCCAGATCGTATGGATCAACTGCTAACACTTAACGATTTTCAAAAAATGCTAGAGACATTGCTTACATCTTCCCAGAAATTTACTACAAAAGATTGGACTCCTCTATTTTCCATCTTAAAAGTGGATAATGACCCTGAGAGGATGACAATAAACCCCATTTGTTTTCATTTAAGGATCAGGCCTGATTAAAAAAGAAGTTCACAAGGCACCAGCTCCAGGATCAGACCATAAAACCCGGGAACCTAGGTCATAAAACACCCTCCCAAAGAACAGCCTGAGGATAACCACAAGAATGAGAAAATATCTTATCTGAGGATAGGTGTCCGTGCTGGGCAGCCCTATCTCATCCTGTGGTTAAACATTCATGACATAGGAATGCAGACCACTGACCACCGAGCACAAGCCTATCAGAAGCCAATCCCTGTGACTCCCCAGCACCCACCAATAAAATTTTAGATTACCGAATCTTCTAGAAAATTCCCCTAATTCTCTTTAAGAAGGCCTGTGCCCCTTTGTCTGGGTTGCCATTTTGGAAAATGGTTGACCCTCACATGTTGGTTGTTTCTGCAGAATAGATGCTCTTTGTCTTTGTATACTTCTGAGTCTTGGGGTCTTCCTTCAGTGATTTTCGGACCCTTACAACCCCTCTTGTTCTAGAGAGCTTACTTTGAGGGTCAAAGGGCTCTGCAATTAGTAAATCAAGCTATCACCCACTTGTAGTTGTCCTATATTGACATACAGCGTCTTTTAAATCTTATACCCTTAACTACTGCCACATGTCCTCTGGTGTGCGCTGGCAACCTAGGGAACCTAAAGAGTGAGGTGCTAAAAAGAAGGTATATTCTTTTGTGTTTGGTTGAAATGTTCTGTAAATGTCTGCCAGGTATTTGATTTATAATGTTATTTAATGCCAGCATTTCTCAGTACAGTTTTTGTCTGGATGATGTAGGTTTTTTTCAAAACCTACCGTGTTGGGTGCTACTCTACTCACATCAGTAGGGATAAGGGTCACAGTGAGGTAGTGAGTGGGTGGACTAGGAATGAGAAATAAAAAAGATGAGAAATTAAAAAATATATATAACTGCAATGGCTGGGACCTGGAGATCTTTCACAAGTTGCTGACTTATGCCAAACGAATTTATTAAGAAGTATATTCTATTCATATATTCTCTCTCTATATATTATGTATGTAGTATGTATGTATGTATGTATATATATTCATATATTCTATTTGCAGAGGGGAAAATGGTCAAGGTCAGAAGAGGGCTATGTCAGACAATGTTGGTGAAAAGAATGGGGGTTACTTCAGATGCAGCTGTCTCAGGACTGATAACTACAGCCCAGGGGAGAGAGTTGGGTCTGAGAGACTGAGGGGTTGACTCTTTGGAGGCACTGGCTCCAGCCTCAGGCATCTTTGTCAAGTCCATCCTTGGACAAAGGACACAGAACTAAAGTTTCGTTTGTCCTTTCACCAGCATCTCTGAGAAGGTCCTGGACTGGTCTAGCTTTCTATAAGTGACTTTTCCTATCTCTTGATTTTTTTGGTTTGAAGTCTATTTTGTCAGACATTAAAATGGCTATACCTGCCTGCTTTGTGAGCCCATTTGCTTGAAATATCTTTTTCCATCTGTTTACTCTGAGGTGATGACTACCCTTGATAGTAAAATGTACTTTCTGGATGCAGAAGAAAGATGGACTCTGTTTTCTAATTCAGCCTGTTAGTCTGTATCTTCTTACTGGGGGACTTGAGGCCATTAATGCTGAGAGTTATTGATGCATGTTGTTTCTTGATTCCTGGGTGTGGTTAATCTCTTCAGATTGAAGTTTTCCATCTAGCACCTTCTGTGGATCTGAATTTGTATATAGATACTATTTAAATTTAGTTTTATCATGGAATGTTTTCCTTTCTCAGTCTACTATGACTGGTAGTTTGCTGGGTATAGTAATCTGGATTGGCATCTCTGGCCTTCTAGAGTTTGTAGAAAATCTATCCTGGTCTTTCTGACTTTCAAAGTTCCCACTGAGAAGTCAGGTGTTATTCTAATGGGTTTGTTTTTATATGTTATTGGTTTTCCCCCAGTGGTTTTGATAATCTTTATTTGCTCTATACATTTAGTGTTTTGGTTATTTTGTGTCACAGGGAATTTCATTTTTGGTACTGTTTATTTGGTGTTCTTAAGCTTCTTGTACCTTGATTATGACTGCCTTCTTTAGGTTAGAAAAGTTTTCTTCTATGATTTTCTTGAAAATATTTTCTGTGCCTTTGACCTGGGTTATTTCTTCTCTTTCCTCTATACCTATGCTTCATAAATTTGATCTTTTTATAGTATCCCAGATTTCTCGGAAGTTTTGTGCCTAAATTTATTTATTTATTTTTTAAGTTTTAGCATTTTATTTGGCTGAGGTATCCATTTCTTCTACTTTGTCTTCAATACTTGAGAGGTCTTCTATGTCTTGTAATCTGTCAGCGAGGTTACCTCTGAGGTTTTTGCTTGACAACCTTAATTTTTTATTTCCAGTTTTATTTTAGTTGGAGGTTTTTTTTAGTGTTTCTATTTCTTTACTAAATTCTATTTTTATTTCATGAATGGTTTTCATTATTTTATTTCACTGTGTTTTTACAGATTTTATTATGGATTTATTCATATTCTCTCTAAGGTCCTTGAATGTGCTCATAACAGCTCTTGTGAGGTCCTTGTCTTGTGTCTCAGCTATGTGACATCTTCAGGACTACTCTAGCAGGGTCACTGGGTGCTGGTGGAGACACACTGTCTTGTTGTCATTGTTTGTGGTTCTGTGCTGTTGTCTAGGCATATGGAGTGGGGGTGACTGAGGTGTTGATATCTGGCTTTGTCTTAGTTGATGGATATTCTGTCCCATGTTTTTTGTATCAATTTGACTGAAGCACGTTATGTCCAATATTTGTTCATACATTATGCTATGTGTGTCTGAGAGGGTGCATGGGGATAGACTGAGTAAAGCTGGGTGCCGTCCTTTGCATGGGCCAGCCTTGTGAAATCTGTATTTATGTATTTTATTTATTTGTTTATTATCGGATATTCTGCTTATTTACATTTCAGATGTTATCACCTTTCTTTTGAAGTCTTGAATAGAAACAAAACAGGCTTAGAAAAAGGGTGCATCTGTTGTCTGACAGCCTTTGAAAGAGACATCAGACGTAAGTGGGATCTTCTTGAGTCATGAGCAAGAAGTGCTTTGTACTAGAGCTTGCCCTGGTAGTCTCATAGTTAGGTTTGCTGGTAGCAAATTTTGGTGATTACTCATCCATCATAATTGCATGAACCAATTCCCTTGTGATCAGTTTACAGAGACATATAGATACAAGTAAAAGTATCCACAGCAAATTGTTTTGGATGTCTCTTCCTTGTCTTGACTCACTCTAGTCTTTTGCCTGGAATTTAACTTTGTCTTTTATCAATGTCACGGGAAGTTTCTTTGGGTTTTATTTGTTTGTTTTAAATTTTCTTGCAATTTTGGCTTAAAATATTTTATTTATCATATGTGATTCACCTGCGGGAATGTCTGTGCATCATGTGTACACCGTGTTACAGATCATTGTGAGCTGTCGTGCGTGTGCTAGGAATGAACCTTTTCCTCTGGAAGAGTGCTCTTCACTACTGGCTTCTCGTAAGTCTTCAACTTTTGCTTTTTGATCTTTTTAACTTTTTCTTGATTTTTTGTGAGTTTCACATCATGCATCCCAATCCAACTTATCTTCCCATTCCTTTATATCCACCCTCAGCCCTTTCGGTCTCCACCCTCAAGAAAATAAAAATCATACATCCATACACTTACACTCACACACACATGCATACAAAACCCTTGTGTGTAAAATAAATACATCTAAAATTTTTTTGTTTGGGTGTTTTACACATGCATTATGTGTATTATGTACATGTAATGTTCATGAAAGCCAAATGAGGCTGCTGGATCTTCTAGAATAAGAGTTACAGACAGTTGTGAATTGGCGTGTGAGTGCTAGGAACCAAACATCCATCCAATGCATGAATATTTGAGGGAAAAAATGTCTGCTTATATATGTGCATGCATTTGTTCATATGTGTGCATGTGTATCTATGAATTCTATGTGCATAAATATTGTTGAAGGCCAGCTTCAACATCACAGGGTAAACCAAGGAGTGGTGATTAGTTAGCACATTTCTTCTGAGGGAGCAAAACCTAATTTTCTGGGGCCAGTAAAAACAGGAGAAAAATTACACACACACACACACACACACACACACACCACACACACACACACACACGCACCCCAAGACACACACACAGACACAGATACACAGTACACCCCAAACACTTGGTGGATGAAACAAGGTAAGCTCCAACAACTTATTTTTTTCCTTAGCCTTCTTATACTCCCTAAGACAAAAGTTTTCTATGTAAGAAGAAAATTGCTTCATAGTCAAAAGTCCCATATTCTCTAAAAACAATCACCACAAAAACAGGATTGTTGATTATGAATTCTTCTTTTTAAACTCATACCTAACTACACATTTCCCATTTTTCTTTCTCTCCACAAATTCATCATAACCCCAAAGCAATAATTCTTTTGTCAAGGATTGACAAAGTTTAAACAAAGTAGTTTATAGTAGCAAGTTCTTTCCTATGCTTAGTGGATAGCAATTTGCATTTACCAAGAAGCAGATGATCATCTATCTTCTGTCTTATTTTTGAAGCATTGATCAGTAAACCTGGCTAATCATCTGTTCTCTGTTCTTAAGTTCACAGTGAAATTGCCTGCTCTTTATTCATGGCCTTTCTTTTCCTGAGGCACAGTGAAACCTGTGGCCGTATCTCTAGACCGTAAGATCAAGGAACTCAGGCTCAACCTAGAGTTAACGTTTTCCTTGATCATTAACTTGCCCCAAGCCTGTTTTCCTTCCTAGTAGAATTACGTGCTTAGAATGCATACGAGCTCACTGTAGTCCTCTGCTAAACTTGCAGCCCTTGCTACTCTATGAGGAATGACCACACTTCTATTCTTGATTCTCACTTTAAACTCCCTATCAACTACGCTAACTTCCCAAAATTATTTAAATCAAGCTAACTTCCTAAAACTACTTAAATCAAAGTAGGAAATCTGTAAGATTATTAATTCATTTAAACAGCATCATCTCAAAAACTTTCATCTTCATGTTGATCTTCAGGAAACTTGCCCAAAAGGATGGGCTATCACCATGAAGTAATCACACCAGGCTATAGGCGGTGAGAGCCTCCTCGTGTATACTCACACCAAGCTGGATAATGGCAATGACAAACACGAGAAGGCACATCAGCAGCAAGAAGCAATCCTGGGAAGAAATCCCTGGGGCCGTGCCTCTCGAGAGTGTACTCAATGAAGCTGAGAAGAACAGTGGGCCAGCTCCAGGAAGTTTGCTTGCCCGCGGCAGCTCTTCCTGTATGGCACTCAACACCCATCTTCCACCACACCATAGTGGCTGTACAAGTTTGCACTCCTTCCAGCAATGGATGAATGTACCTCTTACTGCATATCCTTGCCACCATGAGCTGTCACTTGTTTTATTGATCTTAGCCACTCTGATGGGTATAAGAAGAAATCTCAAAGAAGTTTTGATTTGCAATTCCCTGATGACTAAGGGTGTTTTATATTCCCGTTAAGTGTTTCTCAGCCATTTGTGTTTCCTTTTTTGGAGATCTCTGTTTAGATTTATTCCATTTTAAATTGAGTCATTGTTTTCTTGATGTCCAGCTCTTTTTTTTTATTTTTTTTTATATTTTAGTTATTTTAGTTTTTTGGTTATTATGAATAAAGCTGCTATGAACATAGTGGAGAACATGTCTTTGTATCTGGGCATCTTTTGGGTATGTGCCCAGGAGCTGTATAACTGGGTCTTCAGGTAGAACCACTTCCCATTTTCTGAGAAACTGCCAGATTGATTTCCAGAGTGGTTGTACCAGTTTGCAATCCCACCAAACTGGGATTTGAAGGAGTGTCCCCTTTTCCCACATCCTTGCCAGCATGTGCAGTTGTTTGAGTTTTTAATCTTAGCCATTCTGATTGGTGTGAGGTGGAATCTCAGGATCATTCTAGTTTCCATTTTCCTGATCACTAAGGATGTTGAACATTTTTTTTTTTAAAGTATCTCTCAGCCATTCGAGATTTCTATGTTGAGAATTCTCTCTTTAACACTGTACCCCATTTTTAAATTAGGTTATTTGGGTTGTTGTAGTTTAACTTCTTAAGTTCTTTATATATCTTGGATATTAGCCCTATGTTGGATGTAGAGTTAGTGAAGATTTTTTTTTCAATCTGTAGGCTGTTGTTTTGTCCTATTGATGGAGCCCTTTGCCTTACAGAAGCTTTTTAGTTTCATAAATTCTCATTTATCAATTGTTGATCTTAGGGCTTGAACCATTGGTGTTCTGTTCAGGAAATTGCCAATGTGTTCAAGGCTATTTCCCACTTTCTCTTGTATTAGATTTAGTATATCCAGTTTTACGTTGAGGTCCTTGATCCACTTGGACTTGAGTTTTATGCAGGGTGATAAATATGGGTCTATTAGCATTCTTCTACATGCAGTAATCCAGTTAGACCAGGATCATTTGTGGAAGATGCTTTCTTTTTTACACTGTATGGTTTTGGCATTTTTGTCAAAAATCAAGTGTCCATAGGTGTGTGGTTTATTTCAGGGTCTTTGATTCAATTCCATTGGTCAATCTGTTGGTTCCTATACAAATACCATGTATTTTTTTTTTTTTTAAGAAACATTTTTCTGTAGTACAGTTTGAGATGAGGATGGTGATACCTCCAGAAGACACTTTATTGTTCAGGATTGTTTTGGCTATCCTGGTTTTTGTTTTTCCATATGAAGTTGAGAATTGCTCTTCAAGGTCTGTAAAAATTGTGTTGGAATTTTAATGGGAATTGCATTGAATCTTTAGATTGCTTTTTGTAAGATGATCATTTTCACTATGTTAATTCTATGTATCCATGAGCATGGGAGATCTTTCCATCTTTTGATATCTTTTTCAATTTCTTTCTTCAGGGACTTGAAGTTCTTGTTATACAGATCTTTCACTTGCTTGGTTAGATTTACACCAAGATATTTTATATTGTTTGTGGCTACTCTGAAGGCTGTGTTTTCCTGATTTCTTTCTTAGTCCATTTATCATTTGTAAAAGGAGGGCTACTGATTTCTTTGAGTTAATTTTATATCCAGCCTCTTTGGTGAATGACTTTATAGTATACATAAGCGACTCCCAAAGTTTTACCAGAGAACTCCTACACTATCATATTATCCGTGAATAATGATATCTTTATGTTTTTTTCCAATTCATATTCCCTTGATCTCTTTTTGTTGTCTTATTGCTCTAGCTAGAACTTTGAAGAACTCTATTAAATAGTCAGAGAGAGAAAGAAAGAGAGAGAGACTGAGAGAGAGAGAGAGAGAGAGAGAGAGAGAGAGAGAGAGAGAGAGGACAGCCATGTCTTGTCCCTGATCTTATTGGATTGTTTTAAGTTTCTTTCCATTTAATTTGTTGCTCACCAGTCGCTTGCTGTATATTGCTTTTACTATGTTTGGTATGTCCCTTGAATTTCTGATCTCTCCAAGTCTTTTAACGTGAAGGGGTATTGGATTTTGTTGAAGGCTTTTTCAGTTTCTGATGAGATGACCATGCGATTCTTTTCCTTTCAGTTTGTTTATATAGCGAATTCCATTGATGAATTTTCATATATTGAACCATCCCTGCATCCCTGGGATGAAACTTACTTGGTCATGGTGAATGATGTCTTTAATGTGTTTTTGGACTTGGTTTGTGAGAATTTTATTGAATATTTTCGTGTTGATGTTCATAAATGAGATTGGTCTGAAGTTCTCCTCCTTTGTTGAATCTTTGGTTGAGGTTTCAGAGTGACTGTGTTCCTTCTGTTTCTATTTTGTGGAGTAGTTTGAGGAATATTGGTATTAGCTCTTCTTTGAAAGTCTGGTAGAATTCTGCACTAAGACGTCTGGCCCTCAGTTTTTTTTTTGGTTGGGGAACTTTCAACAACGGCTTCAATTTCCTTAGAGGTTATAGGACTGCTTAGATAGTTTACCTGATCTTGATTTAACTTTGGTAAGGGGTATCTGTCTATAAAATCACCCATTTCACTTAGATTTTCCAGTTTTGTGGAACACAGGCTTTTGAAGTAAGACTTAATGGTTTTTAAAATTTCCTCAGTTTCTGTTGCTATGTCTCCCTTTTCATTTCTGATTTTGTTAATTTGGATACTGTCTCTGTGCTTTTAATTATTTTGGCTAAGTTTTAATCTATCTTGTTGGTTTTCTTAAAGAACCAGCATTGGTTTTGTTAATTCTTTGTATTGTTCTTTTTGTTTACAATTGATTAATTTCAGCCCAGAGTTTGACTATTTCCTGCCATCTACTCTTCTTGGTTGTGTTTGCTTCTTTCTGTCATAGAGCTTTCAGGTGTGATGTTAAGCTACTAGTATGAGAACTCTCTGATTTCTTTTTGAAGGCATCTTAGTGCTAGGAATTTTTCTCTTTTTACTGCTTTCATTGCATTCCATAAGTTTGGGTATGTCTTCCTTTTCATTGAGTTCTAGAATTTCTTTTTTTATTTCTTCCCTAAGTGATCACTGAGCAGAGTTGTTTAGTTTCCATGAGAATGTGGTCTTACTGTTGTTTCCATTGATGTTGAAATCTAGCCTTAATTCATGGTGATCTGATAAGATGCAAGATTCAGTCTCGTATCTGTTGAAGCTTGTCTTATGCCTGACTATCTGGTTGAATTTGGAGAAGGTTCCATGAAGTGCTGAGTGAAAGGTTCTGTAAATGTCTGTTAGATCCATTTGGTTCATAACATCTGTTAGTTTCATTGTTTCTTTGTTTAGCTTCTGTTTCATGACCTGTCTATTGTTGAAAGTGAGGTGCTGAAGTCCCCCACTATTATTGTGTTGTTTGAGCTTTAGTAAAGTTTCTTTTATGAATGTTGGTGTCTTGCATTTGGGGCATAGATGTTCAGAATTGGGATCATCATCTTGGTGGATTTTTCATTTGATGAGTATGAAGTGTCCCTCCCCAATTCTTTTGATTACTTTTGGTTGAAAGTCTATTTTATTAGATATTAGAATGGCTACTTAAGTTTATTTCTTAGTCCTGTTTGCTTGAAAACTTTTTTCCTGGCCCTTTACTGTGAGGTAGAATCTATTTTATTGCTAAGGTATGTTATTATATCAGCATATGGATTCGTTGTACTGATTGTTAGTATTCTTTTTTTTTTTTTTTTTTTTTTTTTTTTTTGTTTTTGAGACAGGTTTCTGTTAGCCTGGCGTCTGGAACTCTTGTGCAGCGCCTGACAGAATCGCTTCTCCCAGTGCTGGGTTAGGCTTATGTCTTTTTATTGGTGAATTGAGTCCATTAATGTTGAGAGATATTAATGACAAATAATTGTTAGATTACTGTTATTTTAATGTTGGTGGTGGTACTGTGTGTGTGTGATTCACCTCTTTTGATTTTGTTGTGAGATGATTAATTTCTTGGGTGTAGTTACCCTTCTGTGTTGAAGTTTTCCTTTAAGTATCCTCAGGGCTGGATTAGTTATGTTTAAATTTGGTTTTGTCATGGAATATCTTGTTTTCTCCATCTATGGTAATTAAACATTTGCTAGGTATAGTAGTCTGGGCTGGCATCTGTGGTCTCTTAGGTTGACAAGACAGCTGTATAGACTTTTAGAGTGTCTGTTAAGAACTCAAGTGTAATTCTGATAGGCCTGCCTTTGTATGTATTTTTGTGTCTTAATTTTGTATTGTATTACTTTGCTGAAAGTGTTTATCAGGAGCTTCCTGAAAGAAACTTTGGGATTTTTCTGGTGGAACTTTTAGGTTCCTTTATGTATACAATCACATTATCTACAAATAAAGATACTTTGACTTTCTTCTCTCTCTCTCTCTCTCTCTCTCTCTCTCTCTCTCTCTCTTTCTTTCTTTCTTGTATCCCCTTGATCTCCTGTGTCTCTTGACTGCTCTAGTTAAGACTTCATACGCTATAGTGAATAGGTATAGAATGGGCATCTTTGTCTTGTTCCTGATTTTAGTGAAATTGTTTTGAGTTTTTCCTCTGTTTGGGTTGGTGTTGGCTGTGGGTTTTCTTTGCATTGTCTTTATTATGTTGATCTATGTTTCGTTGTATCCTTAATCTTTCCAGGATTTTTATCATGAAGGGGTGTTGAATTGTTTCCAAAGGCTATTTCTATATCTAATGAGATGATCACATAGTTTTGTCTTTCTGTATTTTCATATGATGGATTAAATTTATTGACTTACATAGGTTAAACCATCTGTGCATCTCTGGGATGAAGCCTACTTGTTCATATTAAATTGTCTTTTATATGTGTTCTTGGGTTTGGTTTGCAAGTATTTTTTGGAATATTTTCACATCTATATTCATGATCTGTAATTCTTTCTTTTTGTTGGTTTGCTTGTTTTGAGAAAGGTCCCAGTTATGTTGCTCTGGCTGTCCTGGACTTATCCAAAGCAGTGCTTGTTGATTCCTATTATTTTGTTGTTATGGTATGGGTCTCCTCTTTTTATTTTCTAGTCTGGGATTATTTATTCTTTGTATTTTGGAGTGTATGGTTAACCTTTTTAGACTGAAAATTTCCTTCTAGAACCTTCTGTAACTCCGAATTTGTACATAAGTCCTGCTTAAATTTGTTTTTATAGTGGAATGCTGTTCTTTCTCTGTTGATTGTGATTGATAGTTTTGCTGGATATAGTAGTTTGACCTGGCATTTGTGGCCTCTCAGAGTTTGTAGAACATTTCTCCCTTGTAGCTTTCAAAATGTTCATTGAAAAGTCAGGTGTTGCTTTCCGTCTGGGCCCGAGCACTGAGCAGATCCCAGGTGGCAACTCTGAGCCCAATCTCACAAAACCCAGAGGAAGCTGGCCTCCCAGGGGCTCTAACCCAGGCAGTATCTTAGGTAAGGAGACAGCAACACCTGCCCAAACAGGGAATAAATGGGACCCACTGGGACCCAGGAATTCACTCCTGGCCCGGAGCACTGGTTCCTTCCAGTCTGTGCCCGAGCACTGAGCAGATCTTGGGCCCCAGCTCTAACCCCAGTAGTAACACCAACCACACACAGCTCTGACAACAACCAAGATAATAGGAGAGACAGGCTCCAGTCAGAGACAGGGCTGGTAGCACAAGGAGATCCAAATGGCGAAAGGCAGGCACAAGAACATAAGCATCAGCAACCCAGCGTACTTGGCATCATTAGAACCTAGTTCTTCCCACAGTAGAAAGTCCTGAATTCCCCATATCACCAGGAAAGCAAGATTCAGATTTAAAATCACTTTTCATGATGATGATAGAGGACTTTAAGAAGGACATAAATAACACTCTCAAAGAATTTGAGGAGAACACAGGTAAACAGGTAGAAGCCTTAAAGAGGAAACACAAAAATCCCTTAAAGAATTGCAAGAGAACACAACCAAACTGTGGGAATAAAAATCAAAAACATCTTGTAACACAAAAATAAAAATTAATGGTCAGCAAAGACCACCAACAGCTAGCCATAATAACAACCCTCCAGGGGCAGAGTGACCAGAAATAGAAAAGAAAACAGGAACTTGCAAGGACATGTCCAGACACATGCCTGAGTGAGTAATGGGCCATCTGGTGTTTTTCCGTCTTCCCTCCCCCTTGGGAGGTCTGAGGTTTCATGGTCAAAAATAGCTGGTCATCCTGCCTGCATCCTGCCACATCCTGCCCGCATCCTGCCCACCAAAATGACTGCTTACATAAAATGCTGATGTTTGAAATATCCAATCATATGTAACCGCGCCAAACTTTCCCGCTCTCCCCTTCCTTTGCCTATAAAAGAGCCCAGCTTTCTGGGGTCTGGGCCGAACCCTCTGCCTCCTGTGTGAGGCACGTTTCTGTCCGAGGGCCCTCGCCACCATTAAACTGCCTTTTGCTGATTGCATCAAGACGGTCTCGAGTGTTCTTGGGTGCGCGCTGATCCGGACTGGAGTGAGGGTCTCCCTTCAGGGTCCTAACACAAACAGGTGAAGGAATTGAACAAGACCATCCAGGACATAAAAATGGAAGTAGAAACAATAAAGAAATCACAAAGGGAGACTACTCTGGAGATAGAAAACCTAGGAAAGAAATCAAATCAGGAGTCACAGGTGAAAGCATCACCAACAGAATAGAAGAGATAGAAGAGAGAATCTCAAGTGCAGAAGATACCATAGAAAATATTGACACAACTGTCAAAGAAATTGCAAAATGCAAAAAGTTCTTAACACAAAACATTCAGGAAATCCAGGACACAATGAGAAGATCAAACCTAAGGTTAAAAGGTATAGATGAGAGTGAAGATTCCCAACTTAAAGGGCCAATAAATGTCTTCAGCAAAATTATAGAAGAAAACTTCCCTAACCTAAAGAACGAGATGCCCATAAACATACAAGAAGCCTACAGAGCACCAAATAGACTAGACCAGAAAAGAAATACCTCCCATCACATAATAATCAAAACACTAAATGCACAAAACAAAGAAAGTATATTAAATGCAGTAAGGTAAAAAGGCCAAGTAACATATAAAGGCAGACCTATCAGAATTACACCAGACTTTTTACCAGAGACTATAAAAGCAAGAAGATCCTGGACAGATGTCATACAGACCCTAAGAGAACACAAATGCTAGCCCAGGCTACTATACCCAGCAAAACTCTCAATTACCATAGATGGAGAAACCATGACAAAACCAAATTTACACAATATCTTTACACAATCCCAGCATTACAAAGGATATTAGCAAGAAAGCTCCAATACAAGGAGGGAAATTATACCCTAGAAAGAGGAAGAAAGTAATCCTCTACCAAAAAATCCAAAAGAAGATAGCCACACAAAGATAATTCCACCTCTAATAACAAAAATAACAGAAAGCAACAATCACTGTTTCTTAATATCTCTTAACATCAATGGACTCAATTTCCCAATAAAAAGACATAGGCTAACGGACTGGATATGTAAACAGGACCCAGCATTTTGTTGCATACAGGAAACCCACCTCAGTGACAAAGACACACACTACCATAGAGTAAAAGGCTGGAAAACAATTTTTCAAGCAAATGGTCCTAAGAAACAAGCTGGAGTAGCCATTCTAAAATCTCCAGCCCGAGAACACAAAGAGAGGGACTCATGGCTCCACCTGTATAGGTAGTTGAGGGTGGCCTTGTCAGGCATCAGTAGAAGTGGAGGGCCTTGGTGCCTGAAAGTTTGGATTCCCTAGTGTTGGGGAATTTGAGAGCAGGGAGGTGGGAATGGGAGGATGGTGGGAGCACACCCTCATAGAAACTCCCAGAATTATATGGATTAGACATGACAGACGAAGGCTACCAGAAGACTAAATTCCAGAATTCAAACAAAAAAATTATCTTGATACTAAAATTTGTTTTGAGAATTGTATATTGCAGAATACACAGCCTTGGTGTATCTACTCATCAAGCAAGCTGAGCAGACCTGCTCAAACCTCCGATGTCCTGGAATTTCAGCTGGATGCAGTGAAGACACAGAGGTCAGAGGCTTATCAATTTACTCTTCCCCCACCCCTACCCCTCTTCTAATATCTCAATGCCTGTAATCAGCTTGAAGAAGTTAATGAAGAGTCGGTGCCCCTATTCCCTGGGCTTGGGGACTGAGGTGGTTAATATTGGGCTGTCTTTCTAGGGAAAAGTAGTGGTTTTGTTGGAACAGGGAGGGATAGCTAGGATTTATTGCATAGCCATAACCTATTGGTAGAAATCTGTATAATTGTTATTAAGCTGAAGTTATAATTTCTTAAATGGTACAAAATTTACTTTGATTTCAAATTTAAGGTTTTCATTGGTACGAGTTTCTTATTGATATGAAAGTGAGATTAATATTGTTACTCTCATAGGCATTGTGCCTATATAACACATTTAGGAACACAAGGCTTAGACCCAGTCCTTCTTTAACTTTTTTAACTGATTTGAGATGGTTGGCCTGTGAGTTAAGGGCCTATAGCAAATTCATGGCTCTGAGTTTATTGTTACGGTGTTTCTTTTTTCTTTTTTTCTTTTTGGTTTTTCGAGACAGGGTTTCTCTGTGTAGCCCTGGCTGTCCTGGAACTCACTCTGTAGACTAGGCTGGCCTCGAACTCAGAAATCTGCCTGCCTCTGCCTCCCAAGTGCTGGGATTAAAGGCGTGCGCCACCACCACCCGGCTGGGTGTTTTCTATATTTTATTTAGAAATAGCTGAGAGGAGTTAACAGATAGCAGTCCAGATTGTCTTACATGCATAGTTGGTTTTCAAAACGTCAGAAGTCCACAGAATTGACGTTACAAACATTTCTGTATTAATGTTAATTTTGATTAGAGACCTTTCTGCTCCTGACAGCTTCCCTGTCTTGGATTCTAAGAAGAAATTGAGCATCTTTGGAGTTACTCCAGTTGTGGTGAGACAGCCACTAGGCAAGAATTGCCTCTTTTCACCTACAGACAAATTACTGTCCAGAAAAGGATACACTTGTGGAATAGTCGACTGATTATATCTGCCAAGACAGACTAATCAACCCTTAATAATTCTGCATTACTAGGTCTGTCAGATGATCCTGGGCCAGAAGGCTGAAGATCGGATGCTCCAATGTTTTGTAGTATAGGGACTGTCCAGGTGTTCAGCGGTCTCTATAAATTGGCTAAGTTTTAGAAGCTATGCTTTGTGCTTCCCATAATTTCAGTTAATTCAATCATTCTGGATTTCTGACAGGGTTGAAGTCTTATAGTCTCATACCTAATTCCAGCTATTTATTTTGAGAGAAAAGATTTGAGAGGATGGTTTTCAGCTGATATTCATTCTAAAGCCAAGAAAAAAGCCAGGTCTAAGTCTTTTAGTTAGGAGAGATGACATAGGTTCTGGTTAGTCAACAAAATGATGGACTGGGTATTAGGTCTATCTTGTACTTTACTGATACAAATTGGTATAGTTATTCTCTAATTGTATTTTGAGAGAAAAGTTTTTTTTAAAAATTTTAACAGGAAGGGTGTTATGTAGGTGAAGCTAAAGCTAAGGTGAGAGGAGTAAGGAGAGGAAGAGGAGAAGGAGACGAGGAGCTAGGAGATATATATATATATGATAGATATATAGGAACATGGAGGCGGATGTTTGCATGTCTCTGCCAGTCAAAGGTAGTTGGTATATCTAGGTTGGGTTTTGGGTTACATTTCTGATTGTACGGGCATCTTGTTATTGAGCATTACCAAACTTATAAAGCCTTTGATTAACATTTTTTAAAAAAAGTTACTAATAAAATAAAAGAAAGAAAAAAATTAAAAAAAAAAGTCAGGTGTTATTCCAAAATGCCTGCCTTTATATGTTACTTGGTCCTTTTCCCTTACAGTTTTTAATATTCTTTCTTTGTTCTGTATGTTTAGTGTTTTGATTATTATATCCTGAGGGGAATTTCTGTTCTGGTCCAGTCTATTTGATGTTCCATATTTTCTTGTACCTTGAAAGACTTGTTGTTCTTTAGGTGAGGGAAATTTTCTTCTTTCATTTTGTTGAAAATAACTTCTGTAACTTTAACTTAGATTTCTTCTCCTTCCTCAATTCTTATTATTCATAAATTTTTTCTTTTCATGGTGTCCCAGATTTTCTGGATTTTTTTGTCTGAATTTTTTAGATTTAATATTTTCTTTTACCAAGATATTTATTTCTTCTATTTTTGATTCAATGCCTGAGCTTCTCACTTCCATGTATTCTCTTGGTCAGTCTTACCTCTGAAGTTTTCATTTGATTTTTTGTACATTTTTCATTTCCAGCTTAACCTCAGTTTGGGTTTTCTTTAGTGATTCTGTTCCTACTTTTATATCTTGAACTGTTTCAACATTTTATTCTGCTGTTTGTGCTTCCACAGACTTCATTAAAGGATTTATTTATATTTTCTTTTAGGTTCTTGAGGATATTCATATTAGCTATTTTGAAATCCTTGGCTTGTTCTTCAGCCACACTGCATTTCTCAGGGCCTACTCTGGTGGGGTTTCTGGATGCTGGTGCAGGCGTGTTGTCTTGGCTATTATGGCTGTATTTTTGCACTGCTGTCTAGGCACAAAGGTTTAAGATGATTGTGATTCTAGTTGTTCATAGATGGTCTTATCTTTGTTGGGTGGTTATTTCTTTCCACATTTTGTTTTGGCCTTTCAGGATCTTAGAAAAGTTTGGTGGCTGTCGGTAGCCTGGAAGGCCTGGCATAAAGAATGGGGATGATCTTGGAGCAGGAGTGCGATGGGGGTGGGGGTGGGGGTGGAGTGGAGGTGGAGTTGGCTGAAACAGTCCACAGGAGGGGGGGAAAGGTGGCTTTTAGAGGATGTTCTCTGGAATCTCAAGGGAGTGGAGTCAGAGACAGGACATGCCCAGGCAAATGGTCTGCTACAGGGCTAGGGTGAAACTGGGGAATATAAAATGGAAGTCAGCAGTCAGAATGAAGATCACCTACCTTATTCCCATGTCTCAGTAGACAGCATGTCCTGCTGGAGAGTGCCTCCTGGTAGTGGTGGGCAACACAAAGGGAGGGTGAGGAAAGAAGGCTGGGTCCCCTAAGAGCAGCTGTGGAGTTCCCAGGGAATGATGACAGAGTGGAACAGGCCCCTACAAGTGGTGTCTGACAGGGCTGGGGATAGATTTTTCTTTCTTATATGCATATTCATGATGTATTCATAAGCACACATTCCTGCGTATGTGTGTTTTTATTCATGTGTGCATGTGTATTTTTATGTTTAGCTTCCATCTGTATGTTCATATGTGCATGAATATATCTAGATTCATGTGCTCATGTGTATGTTCATATGAGCATATGTTTCTGTTTATGTGCATGTGTGTTCATATAGGCATATATATGTTCACATGTGGATGTTTGCATTCATATAGATATGTTTTGAGTCAAAAGTGTAAGCGTGTGGGATCATGTGTACATTTCTGTGTTTATATGTGTATATGTGTCACATGTGCTTGTATGTGTTCATCTATGAAGTGAATGTGTTTGCATTTATATGTACATATATTTGCATATTCATATATACAAGTATATGTCTATATGTGCAGGTGTGTGTTTATATGTACCTGTGCATGTATATTATTTGGTTCATGCCTGCATGTGTGTGTGTTAGTATGTGCATATGCATATGTTTATATGTACATAGGTGTGGTGATTTGAATAATGACTCTCACTGGCTGATGTATTTGAATACTTGGTCACCAGGGAATGGCACTATTTGAAAGGGTTAAGTTTGGCCTTTGATGGAGGAAATGTATCACTTGGGGTGGGGTTTAAGGTTTCAGAAGCTCAAGCCAGGCACAATGGCTCACTCTCTCTTCCTGCTGCCTGCAGTTCTGGATGTAGATCTCTCAGCTACACCTCTAGCCCATGTCTATTTGCAAGGCACCATGTAGGGCTCCGTTCTGCCATGATTAAAATCGACGAAACCTCTGAAGCCGTTAGCCAGTCCCAATCAAATGCCTTTAAAAAAGAGTTGCCATGTTTATGATGTATTCTTCACAGCAATAGAACATTGATCAAGACAATGGATGTATCCGTGTTTATATATGTTCATGCATATATTTAGAGATGCAACGCCTATGTATATGTTCATTTTATGTGCTTTTGACATGTGAAATGCTGTGTGCACATGTGGGTATGTATGTAGTCCTATGAATTGAAAGCTGGACCTATCCAAGGCTTTCTCAGCAGTCCTGATGAAAGGATCAGAGGAACCTGGTTCTCTGTCCTTGCTCAGGAGCAGATGTGGCAAGACCAGTCTAGAGCTGAAGCTGGATCTTCAAAGAAGTTAAAGTTTTTCCTGGGAGCTTGGCTTCTCCCCTTGAGAGGCTGGAGCTACCAGTCTCTGGAGATACACAGGGTCTCTGCAGAGACACATCCAACACTGCTTGATTAGCCTCCTGCTGACTTTGTCCCATTGTATGGAGATTTTTACTATTCTGTTCCATTTCTTCCTGGAAATTCTATATAAGTAGCTCTCTCTCTCTCTCTCTCTCTCTCTCTCTCTCTCTCTCTCTCTCTCTCAATGTTTCATAATGTTGCACAGATGTTGGGAATTGAAACTGGATTTTCTGGAAGAGCAACAAGTGCTCTTAACCACTGAGCCATCTTTCCAGCCCAGGGTGCTACACTTCTTAATAAGTTTTTTTGTTTGTTTGTTTGTTTTTGTTTTGCATAAGACATAGAAGTGCAAGACTTTCTAATTGTAATTTTTTTTTCAAAACCAATTTTTAATGATGGTTCTTAAATGCTTTAACCTCTCTTTTAGCCCACCACCCACCAGAGGTAGTAGAAAAGAAAGGATATTGGGGAAGTGGACCTGTTTAGAAAAGTTTTTTTTTGAGCAACTTCCATCTGTGTGGTCTGGAAATCAGCACTTCAGTTCACAGGTTAGCAGCAGCTCGATCCACTCACAGACACGTCAGGGATACACCAGTAGTTCAGTTCTGTAGAGTTGGGATAGCAAACACGAATCAGCAGTGGTTGGAGTAGAAGTAATTGTTTAAGCCCCAAATTTGCTAGGGGTAAATCTCCTACCGAAGGAGACCAGTGAAGGAAGACACAACTCAATAATTATGGTATAAATCGCATGCCTAGATTGGGCAGATTTACCACTACACTACTCTAATCCCGGGCTATGAGATCCCTTATAACTTGTGGTTTTATCCAGGCTGAGTGGTTGTCCAGCTCCGTCATCGGCTTCCTTCTACCACCGGCTTCCTTCTGCTTCAACTTCCTCCTGCTCTCCTCTGCCTCTCTCTCTCTTCTGCTCTCCCGGCGACTTCCTTCTCTTCTGCTTCTGCTCTGCCTTTTATATCGAATTCCTCTCATTCTCTCCTCCCCTAAGCCTTTTTCTCCGCCTCCCCTTCTACTCCCAATCACTGGCTCTAGTCTTTATTTTACAGGTTTTTAATTGGACAGAAGGTTTACAAGATGTCATCTGTGTACAGATTCAATCATCCTCTACAGCCCCTCCCAGAAGGGTGGAACTAGGATCAAAATACAAGGCTGGAGGCTATCCACTGGGAACTAGGATCAAAATACAAGGCTGAGGCTATCCACAACATTGATTCAATCCTCCTCTGGAGCCCCTCTCAGGGGTTGGAACTAGGCTCAAAATACAAGGCTGGGGCTATCCACAATAGTGGTGACACAACCTAGCAGAGACAGCTAGGCCTCAGCCTCAGCACAAGTCAGCAGGAGGGACCCCGACCATCAGGAATGCCAGGAAAAAGCTGTGCCTCTCTCAGTGACGCAAAGATCAGCGAAGACTGAGACCCATAAGTGTTGCACAGCTAGCTCTATAAGCAAGCCAAGTTCAGCCTCCATCACTTTCTGTCAAGTCCTTTTTAACTCTCTCTAAACATCACGTGTCCTCCATGTGTCTTGCCTCAGCACTTGAGTCTGTCTCAGCTGACATCACTCTGCCAATCAGCGTAAGTCCTCAGAAGCAGCAAGAAACCGCACCACACCACCAGAAGTTTTTTTGGTGCATTTCTCACTATGAAGTCCCAACAAATGCAGCTCAACTGTGCACTGTAAGGCAGACCAATCCAGGCATACCATTAGCAAAGAAGCCCTCATCACGTGTCTTTTTACATGCTTGCTTTAGCAGACCATGCTTTCTCCTGTATTTGTTTCAGTGCAATGTTCCTTCATGAGTCTGTCTTAGTCCACCTGTGTCCACTTGAGGAAAACACTCCTCCACTGGTTTGCCCCAGCAACACACTATCCTACACAACTGACTCTCCAAAGAACCCTTAAGTTTTCACTTCAATGGACTCCAAACTTTATCTTCTCTGTCTTCTATCTCCTTATCTTCTGACCTCTTGGCCATCTCTCTCAGGCTCCTGTCACTGAAGAGTGATCTTTGGTTCAGATCACATGTGTGTATGTGTATTGATGTAGTCTCCTTTGCATGTGTATGTGTGCATTCATATGTGTATGTGCCTTTTCATATGCACATGTATATATCTGTGCTCATCTGTTCATGTGTATATTTAGAGGTAAATGTGCATATGGTGTGCTCATATGAGCTTTGTGTGCTCTTATGTACGCATATATGTGCATGTACAATTGTGTATCCATATGTACATGTGTGTGTTGATGTGTGCATGTTTTCATTCATATACAAATGTGTGTGGTCATATCTGCAAATCTATATTCATATGTGCATTGTGTCACATGTGCAAATGTATATGGACTTATATACACAAATAAATGTTTGCATTCATATGTACACATGTTCATATGCACATGTATCCACATATATGCATGCGCTCACCTTTGCCTGTTCATGTGTTTGTTTATGTGTGCACACATGTGTTCACATGTTTATATATGCATAGGTCTGTGTATCTCATATATGTATGTTTGTGTTCATATGAGTAGATAGTAGCTTTCTCAAGTCTCCCTGACCTGCCAAATTGATTCTCCAAAAAATGCGAGTTCAGTTGTTGTCATATGATGTTTCCCACCGCTCCATCTGAATTCTGTCAACCCATGGCAAGCAGCACAATGTGACAGAGAGATGGCTAAGGGGTTAGACATCACACGCCAGTGGTCACCCTGACCCCTTCTATTCTGCGAGGTTAAGTCCAAGAGTAACATCCAAAGGGAACAGTAACGTACCTTTTAGCCATCCCTAGAGAAACCTTCTCAAAAAACAAAAAAAAAAAAAAAAAAAAATAACTTGAGATTAACCACTTGCAATGAACCGATTCCTTCTGCAGTTCAGATGCTATGCAAGTATCGCCATCTAACTCTTTCTCCTCTGAGTCTGGAGTTTGTGGGACTCGAAACAAACATGCATATATAGCAATATAACTCATGTCTCAACCAGAGAATCCAGACAGGTAAAACGAAGCCATTTTTATTTGTTTCCCTGCACTGGTGGCATACTGAGAGGAAAGGTGAGTGTCTTAGTTAGAGTTTTATTACTTTGAACAGACACCATGACCAAGGCAACTCTTATAAAGACAACATTTAATTGGGGCTGGCTTGCAGGTTCAGAGGTTCAGTCCATTATCATCAAGGCAGGAATATGACAGTGTCCAGGCAGGGATGGTGCAGGAAGAGCTGAGAGTTCTACATCTTCATCTGAAACCTGCTAGCAGAATACTGGCTTCTAGGCAGCTAGGATGAGGGTCTTAAAGTCCACACTGACAGTGACACACCTACTCCAAAGGGCCACACTCACTGTAACAGGGCTACACCTTTTAATAGTGCCACTCCCTACAGAGAAACCCTGTCTCGAAAAAACCAAAAAAAAAAAAAAAAAAAAAAAATTGTGCCACTCCCTGGGCCGAGCATAAACAAATCATCACAGTGAGCAGGTGGAGGTTAGCATATGGATCATACCGTTAGCCCCTGTTGCTGTCATTCTTACCCATTGCACTAGTCACTGTTTCTTACTTTTGCTGAGAGGAAAGTGTCACAGTTACCTTTACTCAGAGCCTTGAGTATACAATGTGCAGTGCATCATGTGATTTGAACTGAGGAGATGAAAGAGGAGTGGAAATTTTCTGGTGAGAGGGCAAAGTGACAAAGACACCCAAACAAAGGGACAAAAAAAAAAATTTTTTTTTTTCTTCACTTGGGAGTGGAGGACAGTGTGCCACAATAGATCAACCTCTCTACCCAACATGTTTTCATCTCACTGCATTTAACACATTGTATGCCTTTGGTAGAGTGCTAAAAAGCAATCCAATCTTTAATTTGCATAAGTTTCCTCTTACATGTTAGACCTCAACATAAAAAAAAAAAGTGTCCAGTTTTGTAGAGTCGGATTAGCAACAGCGGTGACATAAGTCTTTCCCAGGTCAAGATGCTCTTTTTTGATTATACGCCCTGCTTATGATTTAACCAGGTGCTGGAAAACAACTAGCTTAAAGGCCAACATTCCTTTACCCTCTCATGTAACACCAAGGCTTGGAAAACCCTGGTTGTGGTGTTTTCCTTTATAACCCTCTTCCCCTAGATCTCAGGGCCGCTCTCCTATCCTGTTCTATCAGGAAGGTTTGTGGCCAGAGCTCAAGCTTGAATAAGGACTATCATGTGGTTGCATGAGTGGTGGTTCCTGTTGGTCTCTTTGGGGTTTCCCCAATCTGGGCACAACAATCACATGCTCCTAAACACATGCACACATATACACACACACCACAGACTCTTCACACACATACCCCAATACACACACGCATACACATACCCCTACACACACACACAAACACACCTACACACACATACCTCTACACACATATGTGCTCCCCCCCATCATTGCTCCTCTTCCAAGGTGACCCACTTATCATAGAGTCTGGGCACCTCGTGTTATTCACTTTGAAAATGTAAAACTCCCCAATGCTTCAAAATTCTAGAAGATTTTTGTTAAGGAAGACCTGAAATTAATGTTCACATCATTTATCCACCAGAGGGAGCCAATAAAGCCAGAATAGTAGGAACGAGCTGACCATTCTCAGCCTCAAGCCAAGATTTTTCGGCTAAGACTATTTGGTGGCCTTCTTGGTTGTCTGTTTTACAGCCAGCTCTCCTCTGTGTGTGTCCTGCTTTCCTCTCAGAGTGTCACCCCAGGAACCTGAAGAGCCAGCATGCTCCCATGATGGTAACTGGTGCTCTGTTTATGGCTATCAATCAAACTTCTTTGTCCTTTAACCTTCTTGTAGTATGCAAACTCACACTCACCTCAAGGTCTCTATCTGCTCATCACTAAACTGGAGATCCTCCCTAAGATTCCCATGAACATACTCCTTCAGCGCCATAAGTCTCTCCAAATCACTCTACTAGCCAGTCTTCCCGGATGTGCATATTCTATTAGACTTACATTTCTATCGCTCTTTACCTGTTTTGCCCCATGTTAATTTTCTATATAGACTTTCTCTGTGGTATATGGAGTGTTTTGGTATATGTCCATGAAATATTTATATTTGTACACACATACATTTGTACATGTCTACATATTGGTTCATTCCCCATCAAGAACATTGTCTTTATGATAAAAAATATTCTGCCTCATTCATGTTCCCAGTAAACATGAGCAATTGTTGTACATGCTTAGACCAATGCTTAGCATGTAGATGCTTGATATTTGTTGATTCGATATGGAATGGATCTAGCCAACTGAACAACAGGAGTGTCTTGTTTAGTTGTTGATGTTGAAGAACCCGACTGACATTTCAGGAGAGAATATCTCCTGGCAAAGTCAGGAATGGGGTTTATTTATTACCCTACTGCCAAAGCTAATTGTTTATGTAAATATTCCAGCAGGAAGTAAGCTGTTAGCAGGCCCACGTATATTTGCTGAAATTGAATGACTTTGTGATTTATGAACTTGTGAAAATCCAAACATAAATTTACTTAAAACAAGAGAGTATAATTAAGGAATTTTTTTTCCAAAGGACACATGGATGACTTAAGTTTTTTTCTCAGTTTTGTGTGAGCAGTTAATATGAAATCTAACCTTTTAAAACATTTTAAGTATGCAGTGCATCCCCTTTCCTGCAGGCATGATCTAGGAATTATTCTTTTTGGAAAAACAGAAACTCTATACCCATCAAATCCCCATGCTGCATTTGCTTGCCCTCTACTGCCAGACATTGCACTCCCACAGCAGTGGGCCTGTGTTCGCTCCCTCTGTAAGGACGATGCAGCATCTGGCACATAGAATGGGGCCATTACTCCCCTTCAGGAAAAAAAAGAAGTCCTACAAAATGTGGAAATGTGAATGAACCTGATGACATACTGGGTGGAATAACACAAACCTACAACACTAAAATATGCAAGGCCTGAGGAGATAGCTAGGCTGATAAACCTTCCTTCAAAATCATGACATTGAGTTCCATCTCCAGAGACTGTTACAAATGGGGTCTTGGTGGTACAAGCTTATAATCCCAGCACTGGGAAGTGAAGGCAGGAGGACTCCTGAACTCACTAGATGGCCAGCCTAACCTAATGGCAACTCTGGCCAGTGGAGGCCTTCTCAAACCCAGGGGAATGGCACCCAGAAAAATACCCAAAGTTGGCACGTCTTTACTTTATGCTGGAGTATACTACACAGCACACACAGACGTAAAAGCAATGGGGAACCCCACGTGTGTGTTATGCCAGTGTGTGGAGAACTTGGCTCGTGCTGGTTTTGAACCTGGTTTGCCTAATTGAATCCCAGATATGCTGTGGGTCTTGAGCCAAGCATGCCTTGTTTCTTTTTTCTCCTGGGTTGTTTTGAGGAGAAATAAGGGACAGGAAAGCAATGAAAGTATACCACAAAGAAGATCCACAACAAACACACCCCTTTTGCCACACAGAGTTAAAAACTAATCCTCCACTGAAGTCACCCCCCTTTGCCAATGAGCTGGGGTTAATCCAAACCGGGGACTAATTTTTCAAAAATAACCAAATGTTTTCCCCAAATTACCTTGAATATGAGAACCATTCGAAAACGGGGGAAAAGTAAACCCCTTTTTTAGAGACACTTTTTATTTTTTTTTCCCCTTTTGGGGAAAACCCCCAAAATTTTGGGGCCCCAAGCCCCCCTTTTTGAAAAAAAGGGGGGCGGGGATGGTTTTATTTAAAAGCTTTTCGTTTTAAACTTTAGTCGGTTTTACCCCAACTACGAAAAAAGGGCCCGGTTAACACGGATTCCCGGGAGGAAAAGGGGAAAAAATTTGATTTGCTGGGAAAAATTTCAATTAGGAAGCTCCGGGGGAAAAAATTTCCCGGGGGGTTTCCCGCTGAAAAAAGGGCCTTTTCTTTTATGGGAAAACAAAACCGAAAAAAAAAAAAAAACAAACCCCAAAAAAACCCCAAAAAAAAAAGAGAGAGAAAGAAAAGGGGAAAAAAAGGGGGGGGGAAGAAAGGCAAAAGGGGTGGGGTTTTTATTTTTTTTGGGGGGGCCTTTGAGGGGGTTTTTGGGGGGTTTATTTTGAGCTTTTTGGATCCCCCCTTTTTTAAATGCCCCTTTTTTCAAAATGTAAAAATTTTTTTTCTTGTGTATGTTATAAAGCTGCATTCCCCTTTTTTTTGGGTGCCCCCTTAGTGGGAAACCAGCCCCAAAAAAATTTTTTTAAAAGGAGCCCCCCCCAAAAAAAAAAAGAAAAAAAAGAGAGGGAGGGGGGAAAAAAAAAAAAAAACAAAAAACCCAAAACCCCCAAAAAAGGGGAAAATTTTTAAAGTTTTGGGGAAAAAAAAAAAAAAAAAACCAATTTAGGGAAAACATTTTCCCAAAAATTTTTTTTTTTTCAGGTCCAAAAAATTTTTTTTTTTTTTTTTTTCAAAAATTTTTTTGCCCCCCTTTAAAAATTGAGAAGGTGGTCCCAAAACCCCTGCCTCTGTAAAAGGGGGGAAGGCGGCCCCACCCCGCCCCCGGGGGGCAAAAAATTTTTTAAATGTGGTTAAATTTTTGGGGAAAATTTCCCAAATTTTTTGGGTTTTTTTTTTTTTTCCCAAAAAAAATTTTTAAACCCCCCCACCCCCTTTATTCAGTTTTTTTTTAAAAATTTAGTGGGTTAAACCCAAGGCCCCCCACCCTTTTTGCAAAGTTTGGAAAAACCCCCCATGGTGTTAAACTTCCCTTTTTTCCCCTTTTTCCCCCTTTTTTTTTTAAGGGAAATTTTTTTTTTTTTTAAATTTTTGGGGGATTTGGTGGAATTTTTAAATTTAAAAAGGGGTGAAACCCCACCCGCCCCCGGGGGATTTTAATTCCCCCAAACCAAATTGACAAAATTTTTTTATGGGGCCCCAAAGGTTTTTTTTCCCCTTAATTTTTGTTTTTTTTTTCCCCCAAAAATTTTTTTAAATTTTTTTTAATTTTTTATTTCCCTGGCCCCCGCTTTTTAGCCTTAAAATTTTTGCCAAAAAAAAAACCCAACCAAAGGTTTTGGGGGGAAAACATAAAAATTTTAAAAAAAATTTTCCCAAAAATGGTTTTTTTATTTCCCCCAAAAAATTTCCAAAAATTCTTCAAAAAACCCCCCCAATTAAAGGGGGGGAAAAAAAAATTCCGAAAAAACCCAAAAATTATTTGGGGTTTTTAGCCCCCTTTTTTCGGGTCCCCCCCAAAAACCTTTCCCCTTCCCCCTTTAAACCCTTTCCCCAAAACCCCCCCCCCCCCCCAGGTTTTTTTTTTTTCCCTTTCCTTTTTGCAAATTTTGGGATTTACCCCCAAAAACCCAAAAAATTTTCACCCCCCACCTTCAAAATTTTTGGGGACCTACACCTTTAAAATCCCGGTTTTTTGGGGGCCCCGCCCCCCCCAAGAAAATTTTGGGGGTTTTTTTCCCTTAAAAATTTAATCCCCCCCCTTTTTTGGTTTTTTTTTAACCAAATTCCCCGGGCCTTGGAAAATTCCCCCCTTTCTTTTTTGGGTAAAACCCGGGGAAAAAAAGGAAAAATTTTTTAAAACCCCCCCTTTTACCTTTTTTAAAAAAAAAAAAAAAAAAAAAAAATTCCCCGAAAAAACGCCCTAAAACTGTTTCCAAAATTTAAAAAACCCCAATATTTGAAAAAAATAAAACCTTTTCCCCCCTTTTTCCCCCTTTTTTTTTTTTCCCGGGGAATTAAAAATTTTTTTAGCGTCACCCCAAAACCTGCTTAGAAAAATTTCTCTTTTTTTTAAAAAAATTTTTTTTTAATAAAAAAAAATTTTTCAAAGAAACTGGAAAACTTTAAAAAATTCTTGGGTTTTTTAGGAAACCAAAAATACTTCTCAAAATTTTAAACATTTCCAAAATTTTTTTTAAAAACCCTTTGGGGCATTTGGGTTTTTGGCCCCTTTTTGGGCCCAATCATTTACAACCTTCAACAGAATTTTAAAAATTTTTGTTTCAAAAAATTTTAAATGGTTTTTGGAAAAAATTTTGTTCCCTTTTTTAAATTTCCCTTTATTCCCTACAAAAACCCCCGGGGGGGGGAAAAAAATCTTCATTTAAAAAAAAACCCCCGGGGGGAAAATTTGTTTCAAAAAAAAAATTACCCATTTCTTTTTTCTTCCATTAAAAATTGAAATTTCCTTTTCTAAAAACATTTTGTTAAAAATTTTAAAATTTTTTTAAAAAAAACAAAACCCTAACCAGATTTGTTTTTTCCCCCTTTTTTCTTTTCCCCCAAAAATTTAAAAAAAAAGAAGGGGGTTTTTAAATTTGTTTCTTAAATTTTTAAAAAAATTTTATTTTAAAGGGGGAAAAAAAATTTTTTCCCCAAAATTTTTTTAAAATAGAAATTAAAAGAAAACCTTAAACGTACAAAATAAAAAATTTTTTTTTAAATTTTTAAAAAATTTTCCAAAAAAGATTTGTTTAAAATTTAAATTCACCAATTTTTCCCCCCCTTTTCCATGTTTAAAATTATGGCCTTCCCCAAAAATCCCTTTCCTTTTGATAATTTTAAATAAACATTCAGATCCCCCCCGGGAATTTGATATTCCCCTTTTTGCCAAAAAAGGGAATTTTAAACCCCCTTTTTTAAAAAAGGGGGGGAGGTTTAAAAATTTTAAAAATTTTTTAAAAACCGAAATCTTTTTTCTTGTTTTTTTGTTTTTGTAATAAAACAATTCAAAGCAAAAAAGTAATCTAAACAAATATTATTTGTTAAAACAGTGCTCCTACTGTCCCCTGCCCGGACTTCACGAGATCAAGGCCTCAATTACTTGTTTAACAGCTCTGTCTAAGGTTCTGTTCCCCAGTTGGTTCTTGATGTGTCATTAAAGAAAGCTGGGGGCCAAATGCTGGGTGGGAAAGGTGGGACTTATGGGTCCCAGAAGGAAAAGGCAGATGCAAGAAGGAGAGGGGGAGTTTTTTGCCATGCTTTGGAGGGAGAAGAAGGCAGCAACCATGTGAGGTCTCAGGAGGAGCTGGGGCCTGTGGCCACTACTACAGGCAGGTGGCTGGGATGTTTGACAGGGGCTAGGTGGGACTAGCCACTGAAGCCCAGGGCAGGTGGGAGGAGCAGAGATAAAAATATTATTGAGGGCATGCTTTTCCAGGTGGGAGATAATAGCACCTAGAAATTATGTTCTCATGCAAGTTGAAAAGAAACAAACTCTGTGTGTGTGTGTGTGTGTGTGTGTGTGTGTGGTGTCTTTTATCTTGGATTCAAGGGAAGTTGGGAGGGGGCTGGTACATGGCCGATTCAAGAGCAAAGGCAGTAGCATAAAACTACACCCAATAATCTACTGTCAGTTGATTTCCCCAAAAGATGCCAAGGCCTTCAGTGGGGAATGTACTCTACCTAACAAACAGTGGTATGGCAACTGGGTCCCCAAATGTAAAAGAATAATGCTACCCTTCTCACTCTAGATACAAAGATAACTCAAATGTTTGATGGACTATGCAGAGGAGCTAAAATGATAAAACTCAGCAGAAGAAAGCACAGAGATTAATATTCTTTATGTATATTTTAAACAGACAGTAGTGTTCTAACTTAGTTGAAACCGAGGCCCTTCTCCATCATGACTGCCCTGTGAATGCTGGGAGGTGTCTAAGTTAGGGTTCTATTGCATGAAATGATACCATGACCATGGCAGCTCTTATGAAGAAAGACATTGAATTGGGCTGGCTTGCGGTTTCAGAGGTCTAGTCCATTATTATGGCAGGAAGCATAGCAGCATGCTGGCAGACGTCACGTACTAGAAGAGCCAAGAGTTCTTTATCTTAATCTGCAGGAAACAGAAGAGGACTGTCTTCCACACTTGAGTTGATTAGGAGACCTCAAACTCCACCCCGTAGTGTCATACTTCCTCCAACAAGGCCACATCCACCCCAACAAGGCCACACCTCCTTACATCCCCACTTCCCATGGGTCAAAGATTCAAACACATGAGTCTATGGGGGTGGGGCATACCTATTCAAAGCAGCACAGGAGGGCTGCAATGCTGGCAGACTTGATAAACTCTTCTTTTTAAACTTCCAGGGGACATACTTTCTAACTCCTTATGGGCTTATTTTTTTTTTTTTTATTTTTTTTTTGGTTTTTCGAGACAGGGTTTCTCTGTGTAGCCCGGGCTGTCCTGGAACTCACTCTGTAGACCAGGCTGGCCTCTAACTCAGAAATCCACCTACCTCTGCCTCACAAGTGCTGGGATTAAAGGCGTGCACCACCACCGCCCGGCTTCATGGGCTTATTAATAGCAACAAACAAATCTTTCTTTGAGTCCTCCTGTGTTTCCAGCTCATACAGAATAGCAACTCAATGTTGGAAAATATAATTGAAAAATCAGAGGGAATTCTCTTCCAGTGAATTTAATTGCTTGCACTTACAACTTCCTATGGCTCACATATCCACTTTACTGGACATAGCGACAACGCACTGCAGTGAAAAAATCCTATGTATCCAAACACTTAGTGCAGAAGACAGCATGTAGCAATTCTATTTGAGTATCTGCTGAAAACACTTCATTAAATTTGGTTGATTCCCTGCCCCCCCCCCCCAAGAGTGATGATTTGAAATTCTAAAATAGTTCTGGGTTTGTTTATGTATATGGGTGTGGAGTAGTGGACCCAGAAAAATGGTTATAAAGAATTTACCTCCAGGGCTGAAGAGATGCCTCAGTGGATAAAGTGCTTGCATTGAGACCTTAGTTAGGAACCCCATCACCCTAAATGCTGGTTACAGTAGCATGCTACTGGGCTAGGGGAAGGCCAGCAGGTCCCAGGAGTTCACTGTCAACCCTCTAGCAAATTGGTGGGCTCCGGTAAAAGACCCTGCCTCAAAATATAAGATGGAACAGACTGAGAAAGACAGCCAGTGCTGATCTTTGGCCAACACATGCAAGCTATGTGTGCATGAATGTTCTAACATACATAATGCCATTTATCAATTCCACTTTATCTATCAGTTACTTTTAACCCATCCCTTACAATAGACTTAGCCTCGGATACATGCAGATTAAGTAATTTTTCCCCCAGGTCAGCCAAGTTCCTTGATCAGGTCCCGGAGAGGTTTCTAACAGGTATCCAGAAGATGTCAAACAAACAAACTCAATCTCTTCCCTTCAATTTCATTCCCCAAAAGCTTTCTGGGTAATTTCTGTAACCACCCCACAATCCAGCCCACAAAAACTCCACTGTGGGATTGAAGACACGGCACCACTGTCTGGCAGGCTGCAGCAGCAGTGCCAGTCAGCTTTGCATGAAGAAGTGCTGTAACTCTTTAACTTGGGTCTGGTTTCTGGTTGAGAATACAAAGCTCAAGTGGAAAGCAGAGAGGCTGAGGAAGGTGGAGGATCAGATAGCTCCTGCTGGGGTGCTTATTAATGCTTTATGCAAGGGACGAGCACCACGGGCAGGCGCCCTACTCCTCTCCAAAGCGGAGCACAACGGGGCATTCCACCAGTCCCTCGCTGGCATTGCTCAAGAACAAGATGGACGGGTTGGGCACAGGGAAGGAGGAAGACAGCACATTCACCAGCATTTCTCTCACGGATGACACAGGTAAGAACCATGTGGATGTATGCACTGACAGAAAGTTCTGTGATTGCTAGGCGGTTAAAAATAAACCTTTATTACCTTTATTATAGCAGCAAGGCATACGCATTCGAAAAGACTTGAAAAATATAGCTACAAAAGTCAGTATTTAACTAAGAGCAGGTTTTCTTCTTCCTTTTAAATGAACTGATAGCCACGTTCCCACGATTACATTCATTAGATAGATTTTTAAAAAATAAATATGGAACTCCCCCAAATATAAAGTGTTCATTTCCTAGTTCAGGAAATACGGCCTCAACGTTGCTGTGAAGTCCATGGTATTACTGTTCTTCTGTTCGTTTCTTCTCCACCTTTTCAAATAGTTTTTTATTATTTCTGAGAAAATGCTCAAATATACTCCAAGTAGCTTTAAGACCTGTGTCAGAAATGTTTAGTGTTCAGCAAGGACAAAGTTTGCCAAATTTAACATGGGAGGGGAAACCCAGAACTGTTACTCACCCAACTTCTCAGAGAAAAGGAGACATTGCTGAACTGTGTGTTGCTGGAGCTATCCAGAAATACAACCCGCTAAGTGTGTGTGTGTGTGTGCATGCGTGATGGTTTTCTAAGTCTCTCTAGCACAATCATAGTAAGAAAGCCAGCAGGGCTGCAGCTGAGCCTCGGGAGTTACTGTGTTTAGCTGGGAGGAAAAGCTTGAACATTAACATCAATCGCTCTTTCATGCGGCCGAGTTTCTTCGCTTTCTTCCTAAATCCTCAAATTCAGAAAGTGTCTTTCTGAGGTGTGGCCAGACAGTGAACACAGACCACCAGTCCGCTGCGTGGGAAACCTGCTTAAACATGTGAGGCTCTTGGGAATTCAGAGTACTTTGTACCTTCTTACGGAGAGAAAAGTACAAGGTACAGGCCTGGGGACGGCGTGGGGCACTGCTTGCTGCTTTCACAGAGGAAAACAGCCAAGGAAGCGAAGGCAGAGAGAAAGCTCATTCCTTGGCTTCCAGAGGGCTGGATGCACAGATGGTACACGCCAAGTGCCTGAACTCTGATCTGGGAGACTCCTACGGAGAACCCGGACAAAGCCAGGCCACACTCGCGTGCGTTGTGAAGTGGGCTGAGCCTGAGAGAAAGGAGACTTCCTGAAACATTCCCCTACTTTGTTCACCCCACCCACTCACACCCTAGCTATTATAGACAAATAAAATATTACATAAGTATCTTAAAACAATCAGCTACTTAGCCTGCTCTCATGATGAGAACGCTTCAAACCCACCCACTTAGTAATTTGGAGTATAAAATACGCTGCTACTAACTACCGTCAGCATAATCTATACCAGATTTCTTAAATTTGTTTATCCATTTCTTATATATTATTTTTCATCTTTTACCCAGCATCTCCCCTGACCTCCTTGGCTCCCGACCTCAGTTAATCCACATTTCTATTCCTGTTCCTGTAAGCTTGACATTCTTAGATTCCCTCCATGATTAAGATAGAGCGTTTGCCTCTCTGTCTCCAGCTTTTTCACTCCTCATGATAACCCCAAGCTCACCCCTGTTAACGCACGGAGGGTTTTCCTTCCCTTTGAAGGCTGAACACTATTTCACTGTTAGTGTGCACCACCTGTGGTGGTTTGAATATATTTGGAATACTTTTAGATGTGGCCTAGTTGGAGTAGGTGTGTCCTTGTTGGAGGAAGTGTGTCTCTGTGGCGGTGTGCTTTGAGACCCTTCTCCTAGGCACCTGGAAGACAGTCTCCTCCTGGTTTCCTTTGGATGAAGCTGTAGAACTCTCAGCTCCTCCAACGTCATGACTGCCTGGATGCTGTCATGCTTCCTGCCATGATAATAACTGACTGAATCTCAGAACCTGTAAGCCAGTCTCAATTAAATGTTGTCCTTATAAGAGTTGCCTTGGTCATGGTGTCTCTTCACAGCAATGGAAACCTAAGTAAGACTTTTGTTAATTTGGTTATCAGTAGACCCAGGTGTTAACTTATCTTCCATCTCTCAAATCTATTCCACTTTTGTATACTAATTCTAGCAAAGGTCTCTGCTGCCCACCCTGTTACCTATGCCACCCAACCCACTAGCTATACCTAGATATGACCTTCTCCAACCCTGCCCCCACTTCCTCTGTCACCCACTTCCCGGTAGCCACAGCAGCAACCCCTCAGCTGTTCTTAGTCCAAGTCTTATCTCTTCACTTACAGCGTCGGCCTCTCCAGCCCTGTTGACTAATCTTAGTTACTATTCAGTTTTGATTTCCTGCATCTGCCTGTCTCTTCAGTGTCATTTCCTGCTATATTATATGGGCTTATGGGACATTTAATATTCCCTGTACACGATGCTTCTTCCTTTTCTTTTTTCTTTTTTCTTTTTGTTTTTCGAGACAGGGTTTCTCTGTGTAGTCTGGGCTGTCCTGGAACTCACTCTGTAGACCAGGCTGGCCTCGAACTCAGAAATCCGCCTGCCTCTGCCTCCCAAGTGCTGGGATTAAAGGCGTGCGACAACACTGTCCGGCGATGCTTATTTCATGTCTCTGGGTTTCAAGTGGTTCCTCCATTGCTTGAAATAATACTACCTACCTGTATTTACCTGGGCAACTCCAACTTTCCCTTAAGATTGCACTCAGGCAGCATCTCCTCTAGAATGTCCTCCATGATTGCCTCAGGCTGGGCTACTTTCTTCTTTCTGCCTTAAGGACCGTGAGCACTCCTTATCAGTATTGCTGGGTAGCACTGTGATAGCCCTGTCAACCGGCCAGGATCTAGACCAACCTGTGAGGTAAGCCTTTGGGTGTGCCTGTGAGGGAGTCTGTACAGTGGGTTAACTGATGTGGAGAAATGTTGCCGTTAATACTTAAAAAATGCCGCTGCGTGAGCCCAGCGACTATCTAAGAGGTGGCGGCTCTGCTTAGCTCAGGCTGCCATGTTCTGCTGCCAGAAGCCATGCACACTACAGCTGGAAGCGGCCAGAGGCCACATGTGCCACAACTAGACCCGCAAGATTGTGGCTCCAGCCAGCCAGAAACACCGGCCCTTGCACCCACGAGATGCTATCGTGGTAACTGGCTAGACCCGCAAGATTGTGGCTCCAGCCAGCCAGAAACACCGGCCCTTGCACCCACGAGATGCCATCGTGGTAACTGGCTCTGCCAATCCTCCATACTGTCTCCGCAAAGCTTGACTGAGCCCCTGATAATAACCTCCATCCACACAGTACCCGGCAGAAATGAGACTCTAATGCTTAATTATTATCCAAAGGCTTTATATATTTGGTAATGCTCAATTAACAAGATGCCCACGCAATTCCAATTGTTAACCCAATTAACTAACCTAGAAATGAGACCTGAGACTGCTAAAGACACGTGGATGTCTCCAGCCATCTACTCTCTGGCCTCCTCTCCTCGTCTCCACCCCTTCCTCTCTTCTCTGTCTTTGCTCCTCCCACATTAGCTCCTCCCTCATCAGCTCCACTGCAAACAATGTAGCAGCAGCAGGAAACCATCTTGCTACAGAGAAACCCACCCTAAATGTGGGTGTCATCCTTCCACAGTCTGGAGTCCCAGACTGAATAGGAGAAGGTGCGCTGAGCACGGCTCTCTGCTTCCTGACCGCAGATGCAGTGTGGTCACCAGCCTCATGTTCCTGCTGCTATGACTTCTCCGCTGTGATGGTCTATACCCTCACACTAGGAACTCAAACAAACATCCTCCCTTCACTTGCTTCTTCTCAGGGATTTGCTCATAACAAGGAAAGTAAGCAATGCCAGGATATTGTACATACACACGATGTAAGCAATACAAGCAAGTTGTACATACATGCGGTGTGCATGTATATCTCACTCAACAGGCTATGAGCATCTATCTAGGAGACACAACACAGGCTTTACATGTCTGTCCCTCAGGCACGAAGCACAGAGTCTGACCCATAATGGACTCTCAATACATTTTTTTTTTTTTTTGCTGCAAAATTCTGACTGGATTTATTTGTGCAACTGAGAACAAATTAGGTAGACAGCCATTCCCACATTATTTCTGCAATTTTATTTGAGCTCCTTTTCCTATACTTACTTTTGGATCAGTTTGCTTCTTCTTTCAGGAAATAATGATCGAATATCTACTTTCATCTGCCAGGCAGTAGATGGGACCTGCTTAGCTAAAGAGCTGGCATGGGGTCAGGTGGCAGGAAGGGCCTGAGCTCTGGAATAGGCGATTCCAGGATGTGACTCTGGGAGGCTCTGAGTAGCTAGTGGGCACTGCAGAGACTGAACTCATCGGATGCAAAGTGACCCTAAGAAAACGCCCCAGAATCCCTCTGAAGATTGAGCTAACAGAGGAGGTGTTTTGATCCAGCCTGCCACCCAGCAAGCACACTGTAGGCCCTCTGCTCTTAGTTCAATGAGCTTCACCCAAATTTTCTTCTAGGCTGGAAGAGGACACATCAGTTTTCATGGAAACCACAGTGTGGTGTCGCTTTGTGCTGTGAGCCTGAACTGGTTGTTGATGTAGTCCTGCTAAAAGATGCTTGGGAGAGGTGGACGAGCATGCGCTCTTCACACAGGAACACAGGTCAATTCTCACAATAAAGCTCCTCCCCTCCCCCTCCCTCCCCTCCCCTCCCCTCCCCTCCCCTCCCCTCCCCTCCCCCCCTCCCCTTCCTTCCCCTCCCCTCTCTTCTCTTCTCCTCATCATTATGCTCAGCACTTCTCAATGTCCTTCCCTTCCCTTCCCTTGTGCCCCAGCCTCCTTCCTGACTGTTTTCTAAAACATCTCTTTGATCATATTCAAAGTTTCTGTTGGCATCAGCCAATTGGTCCCCACTGTCAGGTTGCAATGTGCTTCTCAGGCAAGTGGCAGAGTTGCTATGTGCTTTTACTTAGTACTGCTTTCTCCCACCATTCAGAAGGAGTAACTATAGCTCCCCATCCCCCATGACGGCTCAAAACAAGCCTGGTTTGAAATTCAGAGAGCCATCTGCTGTTTCCATTGCCAAGTAGAAGATCAGACATCAGTTAGAAATCCAAGGAAAAGGTAGAAAGGGCCTGGCTTCGTTTTTATCTCGTTTGCCACTATAACATGAGCTAAAAAGGGAAATAGATTTGTGGCTATCCGGCCTAAAGAGACCCTGACCCATAACAAGAGTCTTGCTCATGAAGAGGCCTTGGTGCTAAAGGGAGCCAGTATCTGCAGCCAACATCTCGCTCCCATGTTTACTGTGTGATTGTAAATGGCTTCTCTGGGTTACCATGGATACCCTGGGAGTCAATTATGCTAAGGAGCATTCTGGAATGGACGTATGATTGAACAAGACTGACTGGAGAATGTCATCCATATGTATACACACACACACACAGGTGTGTATGTATACACACGCACACAAGTGTGGCAGGTGGGATGCCAGCACTAGTGGAATTCCTTTGTGTTGTGTCTGTTTACACCCCCTATAGAATTTTTCCATGAACAGTAATTTAAAAGGTAATTCAGGGAGCTGGGGAGATTGGTCAGTCATTGCCACACATGTAGTGTGTTTTTGTCAACTTGACACAAACTAGAGTCACCTGGGAAGAGAGAACCTCAACTGAGAAATTGCCCTCATCAGATTGGTCTGTGGACAAGTTCGTGGGTGCATTTTCTTGACTAATGATTGATGGGAGGGTCCAGACCACTGTGGGTGGTGCTCCCCTTAGGCTGGTCAGCAAGTGTGCAATCCATGGAGAGCGAGTCAGTCCGTAGCATTCCTCTGTGGTTTCTGCTTCAAGTTTCTTCCTTGAATTCTGGCCCTGACTTCCCTGAGTGATAGGCTGAAATGTGCGACTATAAGCAAAATAAACCCCTTTCCCCTGAGTTGCTCTTGCTCAGTGTTTTATTATAGTAACAAAAAACAACTAATACACCATGCAAGCATGAGATCTGAATTCTGATCCTATGCACTTATGTAGAAACCCAGCCACGGATCTGGGATGGTAGCAGCGCCTTTTATTCTAGCACTCAGGAGGCAGAGGCAGGCAGATCTCCATGAGTTCAAGTGGGTCTACAGAGTGAGTTCTAGGGCTACATAATGAGACTCTATTTCTAAAAGAGGAAGGAGGAGGAGGAGAGGAGAGAAGGAGGAGAAGAAGAAGAAGAAGAAGAAGAAGGAGGAGGAGGAGGAGGAGAGGAGAGAGGAGAGGAAGAAAAGAGGGGGGAGAGGGAAGAAAAAAGAAAGAGGAAAAAGAAGAGGAAGGAGAAGAAGAAAAAGAAGAAGAAGAAGAGGAAGAGGAAGAAAAGAAGAAGAAAAAAGAAAAAAAGAAAGGAAGAGAAGAGGAAAAGATGAGGAGGACGAAAAGAAGAAAAAGAAGAGGAAAAAAGAGGAGGAAAGGAGGAGAAGGAGGAGGAGGAGGAGGAGGAGGAGGAGGAGGAGAGGAGGAGGAAGAGAAGGAGAAGGAGAAGGAGAAGGAGAAGGAGAAGGAGAAGGAGAAGGAGAAGGAGAAAGGAGAAGGAGAAGGAGAAGGAGAAGGAGAAGGAGAAGGAGAAGGAGAAGGAGAAGAAGCCACCACCAGACAAGGCAAGCAGTATTGTTGTAGCCCCAGAGTCAGAGAAACAGAAAGCCAGAGTCCCCAGGACTTGCCAGCCAGCAGCTAGTCTCATCTAATCAGTGACTTTAAGCGATGAGCTCTGTCTCAAAACAACGTGGGTAGTGATAGAGGCAACTAATGTCGGTCTCTGACCTTTACACTCATATGTGCACACTCGCACACACCATGTACAGAGGTTGTTCAGATACCTTTAAAGATGCCAGAAAAGACTGTTCTATCATAGAAACATTGTCTTCCTTGGAAACAAATGAGTATATTCATTGCAGATGGCAGAAGGTCTCAGCAGTCTCTTTGGCATTCAAGTCCCTCTGAGTATAGATCATGACATTGGCACCATGAGACATCTGTTCCCGGAGGATGAAGATTATATGACAGTGGCATTAGGAATTCCTCCCTGGGTCTGGAAAAAATGTCTTAGAGGCTTAATGTAAGCCATTTAAGAAGGCCATTAGCTGACTGCTCTGCATTGGCCCAGCTCCGAATCTCTGTTTCATCACTACACATTGTTAAATGTTCTCTCTGTAGAGCCATCTTCATCAGATAAGTCCTCTTGACTGAAGCAAATGATTTAGCACAATAAAACAAATCAGTTAATAAACAAGGTTAAGAAATAGACTGCTGAGTTGGCCAGCAGTGGCGCTCTGCTGTAATCACTGCGCTTTGGAGTCCGAGGAGGGCGGCTTTCTGAGTTCGAGTCCAGCCTTTGCTGGACAGTGAATTCGTCTCACAGACCGGAAAAAAACAAAAACAAAAACAACAAAAACAAAAAACTTTAGCCGGGCAGTGGTGGCGCAGCCTTCTAGCCCCAGCGCTTGGGAGTCAGAGGCAGGCAGACAGATTTCTGAGTTCGAGGCCAGCCTGGTCCAGAAAATGAAAAAAAAAAAAAAAAAAAAAAAAGACTGCTGGAGCAACATCTAAATGTTTTCAGTAATCAAGAGCATTGCTTCATTTTCTCACCAAAAGATAAGTATTGCTACTTTGACTTTCCCTTTAAAAGACAAAACTGTTCACAGTCTCCTTATCAAAACAGAGTTTTTCCTCTTCACTAGATTAACAACAACAACAAGCAGAAGTGGAGTTAGATTTCTTTTCATGTTGACTTATTCAGAATCTTTGATGATTGTGGTACAGTTTTTCCCTCAGGGAACTCCCAAAGATTGTAGTTTTATTTACTTCAAAATACTGGCTAACCATGCTCCAGAGTCCTGGGGGATGGAAGGGGAAGGAGAGGAGAGCAGCATGGAGAGGGGGAGGGGGAGGGAGAGAAGGTTACTATTTAGCTTTCACCCCATGAAGAGGTCATGCTTCTATTCAGAAGGCTTACTTTGCTACAAAAGAATTAGAAGTTTTTTCAACCATGTTTCTTTATCACTTTAAAATTCCTTTGAAGTTCTTAGTGGCTTGAGATCCCTGCTAGAATGAGCCTCCTCAGACAGCACTTGCACAGTGGGTTTCTGTCACTGCTTTGAACCTTTTCACAGACTTGATTCAGGTGGATAATGAGGGACTCTTTACTTGGTAGTGACTGTTGATATCAGAAAAGTAAATTTTTCAGCCAGTGAGTCTCTAGAGAATCGCCCTGGGTGAGCCTGTATTTCAAAGAGTTTCTCCAAGACCAAATTTTGTACATCATGTTATTTTTAAGCTATCATAAATTCTAATCCTTTTATTTGTTCACTTTGTAATTTGGGACATTATCCTTTTTTCTTAATATGTAATCATTTGATGAAGAAATGTAGTAGAAGTTGGGCGCCAATTTGTAGTAGAAGTTGTTATTTAACCCGCCAAATTTGTCTTGGTAAAACTCCTACCCAAGGAGACCAGTAAAGGAAGACACAACTCAATAATTATGTATAAATAGCACGCCTAGATTGGGCAGATTTACCACTGCACTAATCTAATCCCGGCTATGAGATCCCTTATAACTTGCGGTTATCCCAGGCGGCGTGGTTTTCCTTCTGAGCTCTGGTCTTCCGTCATCAGCTTCCTTCTGCTTCCTTCCTCTGCCTCCTGCTTCTGCCTCTGCTCTGCTCCCTTCTCTTCGACTTCCTTCTCTTCTACTTCTGCTCTGCCTTTTATATCGAATTCCTCTCACTCTCTCCTCCCCTAAGCCTTTTTCTCGCCTCCCCTTCTACTGCCCAATCTCTGGCTTTAGTCTTTATTTTACTGGTTTTAATTGGACAGAAGGTTTACAAGATGTCCTCTGTGTACAGATTCAATCCTACCTCTGGGCCCACCTCTCAGGGGGGTGGAACTAGGATCAAAATACAAGGCTGGGGCTATCCACAACAAAGAAATATTATGTGAAGTCATAACCGGCAGATGCTGTTGTGCTCCCATGACTATATTTTGGAGGCCATTTAAAAAAAATAAATTCCTGTGAGAGAGGCAGAAAAACTCAGACAGTCCTTGCAGAAAGACCATCTACTGTCATTGTGGCTTTCCCGAAGGCCTTGTTTCTCCTGACAATTAGGAAATCTGTTGACTTCTTTAGAAACTCAGACAACTAGTTACTATCTTGAAAAGAAACCCTTATCACAAAATGAAAAAAGTTACAAAAGTAAATATTGGAAGTAAGCCCATGTTTTATAGCTAGCTATACGTCTCTGAGATTAATGTCAACAATGAGGAACGGCTCCTAGGAAGTGCGTGCATGGCTCTGGAGATGGCTCATGCCCTCTTTCTGTCTCCTCCACATGGTGCCTTGAGCCCTGAGGGGAGGGATTGGATGGAGACATCCTGTTTAGCCTAAAAGCCCTAAAAGCTTTAGGGCTGAGTGTCCTGAAGTCTCTCACTGTTCGCTACTTTCTGTGGGTCTCTGTATTTGTCCCCATCTACTGAAGGAGGAAACTTCTCTGATGGCGGCTGAGCAAGGCACTGATCCATACAGCAGAAAGTCATTAGGCGTCATTTTATTGTTATGTTCCTTTAGCAGAACAGGACTATCTGGTTTTACCTTAGGTCTCTATCTAGCCTCAGGCTGTTGACCACCCAAGCGTTCTTGGGTGTGAGCTCCATTTTATGGAGTGGGCCTTAACATAAAGCATTTCTTGGCTGGTTATTCCTGCAAGCTTTGAGCTACTACTGCAGCAGCTTATCTTGCAATTTCTTCATGTTGTGTCGGTGTTAGCTTCAGCAATAGGGACTTACTGTCAGTTTGAGAGAAACCAATAGCCTTAGCCTGGGCTGTTTGGGCATTCTCTCAGAACTCCTTTGGCCAACAACTCAATTAGATACGACCCAATCTGGGTATTGAAAGTTTCCTTTGGTGACAAGAGATGTCCAGATAGGGCTTTGTCTTCCCCATTATTTGGTGATTTAATATAGATCACCTTCATATATGTATACATTTTAGGAAGCTTCTACTGTATATGAATTCCTTAGACTCCTCTAATAGCCTTTAGTTTTAGCTGTCTCTTCCCCCATTCCCTCCCTCAATCCCTCTTCTCTTCCCCTCAGTGTTTGATCCTTCAGTTCCAGCCACCACCATTGCCAAACCCTGTCCACCCAAACTATCTAGTCTATTTCCTTTTCCTATGAAGATCCATCCATCCATCCATCTGTCCGTCCTCCCAGCCTCTTCCTCTCTACATAACCTCTGTGGTTATGCACATTGTAGCTTATCAATTACTTGTCATTTAACACCCACATATAAGTGAGTACATACCATATTTGTCTTTCTGGGTCTGGGTTACCTCACTCAGGATGGTGGGTTGCAACTTTAAATTTTTTAATATCTACTTTTAATGATGACTCTTAAATGCTTTAATCTCCCTTCTTGTCTGCCACCCACCAGAGGAATGGAAAAGAAAGGATACAGGAGAAGTGGACCTGTTTGGAAATGGTTCTTTGAAGTAAATCCCATCTGTGTTGTCAGGAAATTAACAGTTTAGTTTGCAGGTCAGTAGCAGCAGCTCTATCCGCTCACAAACACTTCAGGGATACACCAGCAGTCCAGTTCCATTTGGTAGAGTCAGGATAGCAAACAAGAATCAGCAGCAGTGACATGTCCTAGCAGAAACTGCCAGGCCTCAGCCTCAGCACAAATCAGCAGGAGGGACCAAGGTCAACAGGAACTCCAAAAAAGTTCTCAGCTGTGCCTCTATCAGTGAAGCAAAGATCAGCAAAGACACAAGACCAACAAGCATTGCACAACTAGCTCTATAAACAAGTCAAGCTCTGCTTCCTTTATTGTCTGTTGAGTCTATTTATAGTTCCTCCAAACATCATGTGTCCTCCACAGGTCTTGTCTCAGCCCTGTAGGGTTAATGGGGTCCCACATCCACTTCACCACAGGGCTTGGCGCTGGGGGAGCAGGACACTGGAGTTTTGACTGTGCTTACCCCACGATGTCAAAGGGCAGGTGTTGGGCTATGGGGAAGCTATGGGACACTGCTCTGGGACAGCCAGAGCTGGCTCCGGAGTCCCTGGGCCTGCAGGGGGGTCAGGGCCATTTGGTCCTCAGAGCCTTGAAAGAGCTGAGAACAGAGTGGGGGCCCGAGGACTGGATCTAACCCAGGGCCAAGGGGGAAAGGAGAGCTCTGGCTGGGTCCCACAGGGATAGAGTCCTTGGTTTGTTGGCAGGCGGCTGGCTTGGCTTGGTGGTCGTGGCTGGGAGTACAGAGAGGCCTTGTAAGGGATACTAGATGGTGGCTCTATAGGCGAAGACCTTTTCTATGGCTCCCCAATGGCAGATCCCGATGAAAAGAGACAGTCTGTGGTTTTAAGACATTTATTGTCATGGTGGAGAGTGGATGAATAAAACAGTACCCCACTTCTCAGGGCAGGCCTAAGGTTAAATACCTTTTGCAAGGAGGAGTGTCTGGGAAGGAAAGCTTAATTGGCTAAGCCCTTCAGGCCTTTAGGTACCTCATTAAAATGGAGATCTGTCTTGAGCATACATGACCTATGGTCACGTCCTCTACCTGTGGAGGGGCTTGGAGTGTTGACCTTATGTGACTGATGGTCACAAGTCTGTGAGGGCTTTGGCCTCTTGTCAGGAGCCTAGTGTCAGGGAGCAAGGCAAAACGCCTGCCGTCCCTTCAGGGTCACTGGTGTTTCTAGCCTTTGTTCAACCAGGAACCAGGCTGCCTTTCACAGTCCTACACAGCCCATGAGTCTGTCTTAGCTAACATCACTCTGCCAATCAGCCTGAGTCTATGAAAATGACAAAAAGTGGGGACACACCACTACAAGTTTTTTGGTGCAGATTGGCTGATTTATGGGAGCAGGGAACTGATCAGATTTTGAGAAACACTCGAAGCAATGGTGCTTATGTTATGCCCATCTGGCATTTTGCTAATGCATGTAAGAGTTGTCTTAGAAAAATAAATGCTAGGAAGTGAGGAATTCAGCATGAGGTATGAGGAGGTACAGTATGGGCCGAAAGTGTCCCCTCAGAGCAATCATGGCTTACCAGTTTTGTTTTATTATATTTGAAAAGATCAATTTATGGAAGATTTATAAGTACTTTAAAAGGAATTCTCTCTCTTTACAAAAGATTTATTTCATGTGTATTTTTCCTAGTTAAATTTTATATGTGGTTTTAATGTATAAACTAGTGTTTTTATAATTTTAAGACAACATTTTGAAGAAGTGTGCAGAGATTCTAATACCACTACCTTGAATTGTTGAAATCTTTCATCTGCATTCACTTCATTTCTATAAATTACCCTCCAGGTTTATCTCCAGTAAGAATAAGGCAGGGTGACTGTCTTAGGGTGTCCATTGCTGTGAAGAGACACCATGACCAAGGCAACTCTTATGAAGGACAACATTTATTCTGGACTGGCTTACTGGATCTGAGGTTCAGTCCATTATCATCATGGTGGGAAGCATGGCAGCATCCAGGCAGGCATGGCACTAGAGGAGCTGAGAGTTCTACATTTTGTTCTGAAGGCAAACAGGAAAAGACTGACTTCCAAGCAGGCAGGTAGGAGGGTCTCAAAGCCTACCCCACACAATGACACACTTCTTCCAACAAGGCCACACCTACTCGAAAATAGTGACACTCCTTGGGCCAAGCATATTCAAACCACCACAGTGAACAACTCAAGCTCAAGTACGTTCTGTGGTTGGTGGTTCAGACTCAGAGACCCCAAGGATCCAGATTAGTTGACTCTGTTGTCTTCCTGAGGAGTTCCTATCCCCTTCAGGGACTCAACATCCTTCCTTCTATTCTTCCATAAGAGACCCCCAAGCCCACTGTTTGGCTGTGGGTGCTCCTATATTAAGGACAATATCTCACCCTGTTTGGTCTCACTTTTTCCCTTCTACGGGAGGCTGATGAGTAAAGCATCTTAACAGAAAAGTACCTCACGATCCGCACCCCCACAGGACTCCCCGTTGACCTTTACTCTGCCTCTTGGGCTCCCTCGCTGTTCTCTGTGGCCTTGCCTCCACATGCCTCACATCCCATGGGCTCCTCCGTCCTCCTCCTAACTGGGTCTCATGCCCGCTGTGGTTTGAATGTGAAATTGCTCCCCCAGTGTTGTGGGTCAGAACCCTGGCTCTCCAGCTGTTGGGCATGTTTTGGAGGCTGTGGTGTGTTCATTAACAGGTGGGTCCTGGCTGGAAGGAGTGGGCTAGGGTCAGTAGGGCTATATACTTGGAGGTTTCTTGTTCTAGCCCCACGTCCTGTTCACTTCCCGCTTCCTGACTGAGGCTGTGATGGGCTCAGATGTCCTTCCTCACCATGATGAACTTACTTCATGGTAAGCTGCAATGAATTCTATTCCTGTGAGCTGTTCCCTATCAGGTATGTGGTTACAGCAGAAGGAAAAGTACTGAGTATACTTCCTGGCCTCAACAGTTTCCGAGCCTCTGGCCACACACCTTAACCTTCCTAATGCAGAGACTCTTTAATACAGTTCCTCATGTTGTGGTGCCCCCAACCATAAAATTATTTCATTGCTACTTCGTACCTGTAATTTTGCTACTATTATGAATTGTAATGTAAATATCTGATATGAAAGATATCTGTGACCCCCAAAGGGTTCAGAACCTATGGGTTGAGAACTACTGCCCTAAAGTATTGATGACATGGATGCAGATATGGCCTGATTGTTGAGCTGGAACTGTCAATCAGAGCCCCAAACATGGCCTTTTCAGGACAAGGGTCTCTGGGAAGTCCTACTTATTCTTGGTGATGAGTTTTCCTCAGAGCAAGTCACATTTCATGGGAGGAAGCAATTCAAATCTGTTCAGATTCTACGTGGGAAGGAATATGGGCGATCATGCTTGGGAGAATTCCAGAGAGAGAATTCACTGTTCAGTTATTCAGTCAGTTGGTCTTCAGGACATGCTGAAAATGCTGCTTACAACCTTCCACATTCAGAATACACTCAGCTTCTTCAAAGATCCCCCCTTTGAAGTCTCAGCTAGTGTGATGTCACGTGCAGGCTCCAGATGTGGGGTCTTGGTGCAGATCCACAGGCAGACACGGCCCTTCCTGCTCAGTCCTGAAGAATACCAGTCAATCTACCAGAGGATGTGTAAGTCACAGAAACAGATTTGGCTTCACTCACACATACGATGGTGCCACCGGGGAAGGATGGCTGTTATGTCTGCTCCGAGTAGAGCTGTAAATAAGATTGTGTCCCTTCAGCAAGGGGCTTACATCAGCCAGTAAGTGGGAGCCACAGTAGAAGCAATGATTAGATCTTAAGAGTTTCAGTCTTGATCCTGCAGAGTCAGGAAGGATTTTATTCTTCTGACCTCATTTTCTGCACAGGATAGAAAACAAAACCAAAAACCCCCAAACCTCACAAATCATTTTGACAACTCTTCAGCTAAAATGTTCTATATGAAATGCCAAAATCATGCCTTTTGAGTACAAACAGACACTAATCGCCACGTAAAGTGGTAAAATCACTCAACAAGCAGAAAATGTCACATAAATCATAAAGTTCTGCGTGTGGAGAAACTTATTTTGAATAGGTTTCACCACTAGAGGTCAGTAGTGTACCATCCCCAACATGGAGATCATGCCAAACACACATGCTTCTCAACCCAGAAAAGTGCAGACCTCAGGGAGGAATGCAGACAGAGTGCACGGACCACATCTAGGTGCTGGGCAGTGCAGCTCCATTTGCGGACAGAACACAGTTGCTGGTCAAGGAATATAAGAAATCAGATGCAGGGATTTCTGTCCAGCTCCAGTTGGTACTCATGCATGACAAAATGCTTCCCTTCTGTTTATCTCTTCTTCCCTGCAGACATAAAAGGCAAAATGGGAATTCTGTTTCTGTAGTCTGAAGCGGCACAGTGACGGTTAATGTGCTTTGTTTAAGACAGGGTCTTTCGATGCAGTCCAGGCCGTGCATTCCAGGCTGGTCACGAATCTGTAGCTCTCCTGCCTCTGCCTCCCAAGTGCTGGGATTATGGCGTGTGTCTGCCTGAGGCTGGGACTGTCATTTCTCTATTACAACACTAGAGGGCATGATAAGCCTTTTACATCAAATCTAAAAGAGAACCACAAATATATTTGCATGAAATGTTAAAATGCTGATTGGACTGTGGTCTATGAAGGCTGTTAGCAAATATCTAGTAACATTTATTTTGGCACAAAACTTGGGATGGAAAAGACATTGTACTAATGAACACCGGGGGTGTTAAGATCCACGCATGTCCTGCGTCTGCGGATGAAGGAGACGTGCGTTACGTTCCTTTCCACTGAGAGATGCTTGTTTGTGATCTACTCACGCGGAAACAAGGGAAACCCAGGTTTCATTCTTGTTGGGAATGAATCTGAGACATAGTGGGTTCTGTGTTTAACTTCAGGAATTTCCCCCCTTATCCCCCACAACATAGTCTCTTAAGACTTAAACTAGTTGCCACTGGATTTTAGACCAGCCTTGGCCCCTAGTGGCAAGGCTTTTCAGAACTTTCTGCCTTTGCCAGGATGAGCAGAAGGGTCTGGACCCTGTTTCCCTGAGGTTAGAAACGATCAGTTTAGCCAATCAAATAAATCACATGTAGGTTTTGATTTACACCCCCTTGTGTGTGTGTTTCTATGTCACTACACATACACCTGTGCTTGTAGAGGCCACAGGTCAACCTTGGGAAACATTCCTTAGAATGCTTACCCTACCTTGTGTTTTTGAGACGGAATCTCTCCCTGGTCTGGGACTCACCAATTCAGCAAACCCTGGATATCTGTTATTCTTCTCCTCCCCAAGGGATTAAAAGTGCTCACCACCACACATGGGTTTGTCTCCATAGGTCATAGGAATTGAACTCGGGTCCTCATTCTAGCATGGTAAATTACCCACAGCACTCTCACCCAGCCTGGAAGTGTGGAGAAGTTAGGTTAAATGCTGTAAAAGAAAGGTCAGGAGTAAGCTACAAAATGCCACCTGATTCATGCCACAGGCATTCCTAAAGTGCCATCATTTCTGCTGATGTGTTCCCAGTCTCTGGCTTGTGGACTTTTCCTCCTTTTTAAACTTGCAGGAACTCTCCCAGGCCAAGATATTTGGAGATATTTCCCTAGAGATGTATAATGGAGGGGTGGGGACAGGAATTTGCCAGAGAACTGAAGACAACTCAGGTAGAAGGTTCCCAAGAGAGGTGCTGTCATGGACCCTGGGCGTTCCTGTAGTTTTTGTGGACATACCAAGAGTGTGAACCCCTTTCTCGGACTTCGATGGATAATGTTTCTGGAGTACTGTTCAGTGCCTGGGTAATACCAGCCCTGGTCCAAGAAAAGCTTGCTTTACTATCTGTAGAAGCAATAGATTTCTAAGATCAAGTTCTGCCCCTGTATCATAACATGCTGCATATGGAGGCCCAATGCAGTCTCCCCACACCCAGAGACATAGAGGGGGGAATCCAAAGTGAATTCAGGCAGGGCATGTGAGGAGTAGAGGCTCAAGTCTCTGACCCAGGCCTCTCAGCAGCCATAAAACAGGACGCTTATCAGCTTGCAAGTGTTTTAAGATCCCAGATCTTGACAGAAGCTGAGGGAACTCCAAAAACTGACCTCTTTTATCTTAGAGGGTTGCCAAGAGTTTATCTCACTTCATAGATAACTGTGAGAATTGGACAATTTGAAGAAAACCTTTTTAGCAACCCAGCATTTTAGAACTTTGCTACCTAGTGGAACCATTCTGTTATAAAATTGTAACCCTGGCTTCTCTGTGCTCTTCAAAGCACTGCTTCATACATATTGCTAGCACACGGGTGCACATGCAGAGAGAGCACTCAGATACAGAAAATAAATAAAATCTTTAAAAAAGGTGAAAAAAAGATTTTTTCTGATAAAGACTTCTGATAAAGATTTCTCTATCTTCTAAAACATTGATATCTCAGCTTTCATTTTAGACTACGTCCATTTGAATTAACATTTTTGTGTATGCTGTGAGGTAAGAGTTCAGGCTTACCTCCCAGTATTGATATCTAGTTGTTGAAGCATTGCTGCGGAAGACGAGCCTCTCTCCATGGGATTCCCGATACCACTGTGAGGATCAGTTAGCTAGATGAAACGATGTGTGGACTTCTTCCTGGCTCTATTCTGTTTTGTTTCTGTGCGGCCATCTTTAGACCAACACCATTATTGATTTCACTGGTTTAGTTTAAAAATAAGTGTTGAGATAAGGTAGGGTATGCCCTCTCTTCCTTCACAGAACTATTTTATCTACACTTGGTTTTCTTTTGTAGCTTATGGATTTGTAGCGTTTACAGCTTTAGACCGTAAGTTTCCTTGAATGCCATGAGCAGGAATCCCAGGGATTCAGGCTGTCTCCCTGCAGGATTTCCTGATCATCTGTTAAAGGCCTTGTGTGTCCACTCTGCTTGTACCTTCCGTATTAACTGTTAGCTCAGTGCTCCTCATTCTTCGTATGCTGCGATCCTTTAATACGGTTCCTCATGTTTCATAACTGTACTTTTGCTACTGTTATGAACTGTAATGTAAATCTGTTTTGGGTTGTGGCCCACAGGTTGAGAACCACTGTCTTAGCGGAAGGCTGGCTTTTTAAATTGAGTTGGAGAATGGTCTCTCCTGTTGTGTTTCCTGGAAGACTGTACAGAATTGAGTTTTGTTAAACATTTGGAAAGTTTTACCACAGATCCTTCTGGATCTGCAATAATCTTTGTGGAAACAGCTCGCTGACAGTTTTAATTAGAGACGTGGGCTCTGGGTGTCATCTGTTCTTGTGAGCTTTGGTGTTGTTTTTCTTTTCAAAGAATTGTCAGTTTCCTTCAAGTTCCACACCCTGCTTCAAGGCTGCTGTAGTATCTTTATAGCCTTTGACATCTACAGGACGTACAGTGAGGCCCTGGCTTTAATCACTGAGGTTGGTAATTTGTAATGTCCCCACCTCTCTTTCTGGATGCATCTTCCTTGATTGTAAATTTTACCATTTCTTAAAAAAAAAAAAAAAACCCCACTGTTGTAACTCCGTGGTAAAGCACATGCTTGGCTTGTATGGGACTTGAATGCAGCGTCAGAAAACACACACACACACAGACACACACACACACACACACACAGACACACACACAGACACACACACACATCACAACACACACACAGACACACAGACACACAGACACACACACACACACACCACACACCACACACACACATACACAGACACACACACACACACCAGACACACACACACACACACCACACCACATCACACCACACACACAGACACATAGACACACACACAGACACACAGACACACAGACACACACAGACACACACACACACATGCTGTGTTTTGTGGTTTGAATGAGAATGGCCCCCGTAGGCTCATATATTAGAGTTCTTGGTTCCTAGTTGGTGGAACTCTTTGGAAAGGATGAGGAGGTGTGGCCTCATTGGAGAAGGTGCATCACTGGGATGGGCCTTGAGGTTTTAAAAGCCTCTTGCCATCCCCACTGCACTTGATGCTTCCCTTTGAGGAGGGGGATGTAAGTGCCCAGCTGCTGCTCTAGAGGCCTGCTTGCCTGCTGCCATGCCCCCCCCTGCCATGATGATGTACCCCCCCTCCTGCTGGAACTATAAGCTCCAAACAAACCCGTCCTTCTAGCATTTGCCTTGATCATGTGTTCCGTCACATCAGTAGAAAGGTAACTAAGATACTGCCTTTGTTTCATTTTTCCCATGATTTACGGTTTTCTCATCTGATAGGAGGTTGGTGGGGTATACTGAAACAGGCTGTATGCAATCCAGACTTGTCTCAAGCACACAGGCCTTCTGCCTCCATATACTGGATGCTGGAACCTTAGGTGTGTGCCAAAAAACCTGGAACAAAAGTCTTTGACTTTTGTTTCCTTCTTTCTGCTTGTTTAAAAAAAAAAAAAAAACCAAAAAAACCTTTGTTCTTCTTTTCCTAATTTCTTAAAGAGAATACTTAGATTTATAATTTGAAAGCTTCCTTGATTTTCCAAATAAGTCTGTAATAGTAAAAAATGTTTCTAAGCATTCTTTCAGCTGTATCCACAAATTTTGATGTTTACATTTAAACTTAATTAAATGTGTTGGTAGGCTCACATTAATTAAAATATTTTTAATATATTCATATTTAAACTTAATTAAATATTTTCTCATGATTGCCCCCATGACTCACAGTTTGTGTGAAGTGCATATTTTAATTTTCAATTATTCAGGAATTTCAAAATATTGTTTCTTACTCATTTCAAATTTAATTTCTAGGTGGGTAGAGAAAATAATTTTTATGATTCCAACTATGTAAGCTATTCTAAATTTATTGATGCTTCTTTCAGCAGGAGGTTGGGGGGCTGGAGAGATGATCAAGAACACAAGTTTGAGTCACAGCACCAATGCTGGGTAGCTCACCAAAGCCTGTAACTCCAGCTCCAGGGTTCAGATAACATCCTGTCTGGGCTCAGAGAACACATCACTCATGTGCACACTAGCGCACACACACATACATGTAATTAAAAAATAAAATGAAGGGGCTGGAGAGATGGTTCCACAGTTAAGAGCACTGGCAGTTTTTCCAGCACCCACATAGCAGCTCACAATTGTCTGTAACTCTAGTTCCAGGAGATCAAATACTCTTTTCTGGCTTCCTCAGGTACCCAAGTGTTTCAGAGAAATACATGCAAGTAAAATACACATACAATAAAAAAAATAAAATCAAATTTTTAAAAAATCCATTTCTACAACCCGCCCATGTGCATTTGAAAAGAAAGTGTGTTCTTCACTACCTTGGAAAAATCCTATCGTCCTTTAAATGCTGCCCCTGTTCATTCTCTGTTATTTTGTTGGCACTCCTCTTAGAGTTACCTAGGGTTTCCCTCTTTTCTCGTATTCATTGTTTTCTCTTTTCCTCAAATCCTGAGTTGTAGTCTCAGCCACATACATTCTGTTCAAACACCAAATGGAGGATACTTTATTTATAAAGGATTAAGGTCACGAGTTAGCAAGTTCCGTTAGGTGGGGGAAAAGATACCTCGGAGCTGTAGAAATGGCTCAGCAGTTAACAGCACTTACTGCTCTTGTACAGGAAGCTGAGTTGGGGTCTTAGCATGCTCATTAGGTGGTTCTCAACCACCTGTAACCCCAATTCCAGGAATCTGATTCCCTCTTCTGGCATCTGCAGGCACCTTGCAAACGCGCGCACACACCCCACCACATATTCATGCAATTAAAAATAAAATCTTATGTAAAAAAGAAAAGCCAAGAAGAAAGTATTTGTAAGCTCGCCACTATAGCTTAGAAGGTTTTGATAAAGTCAAAGCGAGAATGCTTTGCAGGTGGGGTCAGTGACTGCTACCAGCAAGATACTTTTGTTTGAAAGGTTAGGTTATAATGAAGCATCACGAAAACCACCTGGCAACCCGAAGTCTGGCATTGTACATGTACTCTTGAGTAAGAAACACAATTTTAACTAAGCCTCGGGTTTTCTGCGAGTGAGATCAGGCGACTATTGATCTAACGCATCATGAAGTGGTCAGGTGAACGGTAAGTTTAAAAATTGTCCAGGATATGGGGTACGAAGAGAAACATCCATTAATGGTATAGCTTTGTGCGTTTTCTAATTTTAGAAATGGGAGTGAGAAGGAAAATGTGCTTTTAGAATTGAGGGACAGCCGACGGCACTATTCTGCTCACTTTGTTCTTAAATGTGAACGAAATCTCTCTCGCTCAGAGTCTGGTCACGTCAATTTCCAGAAATTCTCTGTCTCTCTCTGTCTCCCTGTCTCCCTGTCTCCCTCCCTCTCTTTCTCTTTTTTAACCTAGAATGATTTCCAACCTCACTTTCCAGGCTCCTGGCGAGACAAAAGGTCCTCAGTCAGGACCGCTTTCTTGGGGAGCGTCTTCTCTTCTGCGCCGTGATTGGTCACTGCTTTTTTAAGGACACGCCCAACAATCCTGATTGGGCGTCAATGCCCTTTTGTTAGGGCAAAGGTGGACCTGGTGCTTTGCCACAAGCCTCTGGCGGCGTCTAAGCAACCAGTGCGCAGGCGTACAATCTCGCCTTACGATTGGTGGGAGGACACCTCCTCGCTCGGCGCACGCTCCGTGGGAGGGAAGGGCGGAGCTGACGCTGTCAGTTGGTCCGAGAGCGGCGGCCTGAGGTTTCCTACCCATCCCGCCTCCTCCCGCCGCCTCAGACGCAAGGTGAGGCACCCCGGGGCGGCGAGGGCCGGGGTTGGAGGACCGCCGAGGCCCTGCGGGGCGGGGTGGATGGAACGGGGACTCGGACGGCGGCCTGGGCGCTCGATCGCTGGGCCGCGAGGCCCGACGCCCCGCGGAGCGCTGCGCAGTCGCCTTCCCGGCCGCTCGCCGCGGGCTCAGTGGGAAGAGCCCGACGGTGCGGGACCGGGACGCCTTTGGGGGTGCGGTGGGACCGGGTGATGGGAGAGGACGTTCTACAGCCCGAGCTATCTTCCAGCTCGCCGCAATCCTCCTGCTTCAGCCTCTCGAGTGCTAGGATTGGTTTGCAGGCGTGGTGGCCCATGCCTATCTGGGGTGGGACGTCTTTGCTAGAATCTGGGTTTGTTTCTTTGTCAGCTTTTCTCAAGCGTCCTGCGGAACAAATATTGAGGAGTAAGGTTTGGAAAGAGAAATCATAGGTTGCCAAAAACCCAAGATTTCTGTTACACTATCGGAGCCTGACGTCGTAATAGCCATAAGGACAGGTCCCAAACCGTTACCCGTTTCTGAGACTCAAAGCTGTGCGTAGGAATCCTAGTGTCTGTATGCTCCAGTGATTAAACTGGATGCTGCTAGCTCCCAGAGAATCTAACTTAAGTTTGAACCTTATTGACCATGTAGTTCCTCGATTTCCATCGATTTTTGAACCCCCCAAAATGTCAAAGCAGAACATGAATGGATAGAAACATCACGCTGGAGTAGATGCAGCTGGAAGCAGATGAAATTTTATATTTGTTTTGTTTGTGGAAACGCCAAAGGAGTCGAGTTTTTCAAGCTCGGGTTAGGACCTTAATTATATCTTAGCTATGAAACATGAGGCAAGGCCTCTAGCCTTTCTAAGGCTTAGTATGAGAATTGCATCTTCCTTCTGTTTTGATAAAACTATATATGTAAAGTGTTTAGTGCATTACTGTAGTGCATTGGACTTTTAATTTTTAAAAATACCCTATTTCTGGTGAGTGGATGACAGGTGGAAAACATTAATTGCAGGTTCAGAGAAGTCTGGTGGTTGAGTTTGGAAGGATATTATGGAAGTGTCAGACTCATACCTGAGAAGTTAAGGTGAGCTGAGGTGGAATGATGGGAAAGCAAACTGGACATTGACTGTGTCCTTGACTCTAGATGACTACTGTGATGTGGATTAAGCCACTCTCAGATTAGACCATGAGTTCTAATACGAGTTCTTTGGTCACATGGTTTTTCTAAAGTTTCTTCAGTGTCCATACAAGAGAGTAGAGAGGAGAAGGTCTGTTAACATCTGTTGAATACTTACTAAGGACACAAACGCATATTTGGACGTATTAAATTCTCAGAACAAACCCATGAGATTCATAGTTGTTAGGTCCATTTTATGGATGAAGATACTGAGGCTGAGATTTTTAAACTGGACCAAATTTCAGAGCCTAACTAGAGATGCGGATTTTTAATCACTGTGCTAAACATTGTCTCGAGAAGTTTTAGAAGGTACAGAGTGAACATGCAAGGGTAATTTAAATTAATCCTGGGCTAGCACTTTCCATATCCCTGAAGTCTGTCTCTTTTACCTTTTCTGCATTCTGGATTTAAATTATAAAAGGTTCTCATCCACTAAGAAGCTAGATACACACAGGCATTGAGATTGCCTGTGATTTTCAAAGCAAAGTCTTTTAAAGCACTGACATAAAGATCTCAGAGAATAATGTTCCTTTCAGAGCCAGGGCAGCTGGTAAGTTACAAAATAATTGTGTAAGGTTGTGTGTGTTCATGTGTGTACCCGTGTGCTGCATTCAGTGAACCCACAAATTACAGGCTTGGCAGTGTGCATGTGTTTGGGAGCTGGAGCTAAGACCTCTGGAGCTTGCTCCCAAACACTGATTGACCCGGTGAATTCCAGGTTCAGGGTCTTCAAAATGAAACAAAACAAAGCAAAACAGTGGAAGAGGGATTGAGGGAGACAGCCAGAGTTGGCTTCTGGCCTCTACATGTGCACAAAGCCGTGCGCATACACATAAACATGTACACAGACATAAATGTACACATAAAACAAGTTTATGTCAATTTCAAACTTGAACATTGATTAAACAGAGAGGAAATAGTACTTTGAAAAAATGACCATGCAGTGTTTCATACTTTGGTTGACTACAAGAATTCTTTGTGATTTTCAAATACTATAGTAGGTTGAATAACTTTAAAAATAGAATTTTGGAAAAAAAAAATGTAGTAATTTACTTTCTTTGCTGGGCAGAGACTCTGTAAGCGGCCGTGGAAAGCATGAGAAAGGCTTCTGTGCAGTCAGGAGCGGGCTTAGCTTTATAGTCGTTTGCTAGTGCTATGTAAGGGTACTCAGTAGCTTTCAGACAGAGCTGCTTGAGAGTCCACTTTCATATTTGTGCCCTGGGCGTTCTGTCTTGGAAAGATTTGTGTGTGTGTATCTTTGCTACTCTTTATAATTGTCCTTAGTAAAAAGATTTACAATGTTGCTGAATCTTTCTTTAAAAGTATTATCCTGATTTCCCAAGATTGCAGTTAAGATGTTTCCTGTTTTGAGTATTTACGTTTTCATCTCCCTTTGCTAGCAGGTGTCACATGATATAATCAGTGTGCAGCATTTACTTCAGGTACCTGGTTACTGAGCAGCCCAGCATCATCCTTCCTTATGCTTCTCTCTGGAACTATCCTGTTGTGTCCTTTGCTGATCTATGCACACACACTTAATACTTCAGAGCAGTAAAGCATGGACAGCAGGCTGTCCTCTGGGTCACATTAACTATATTATCTTCTGCAAAACAAGTGTGTGTTTTACGATTCTATGCTTCTTTTTTTTTTCTGCAGACCATTCATTAAAGAGTTTGCGTTCAAGAGCTAAAAGTCTGTTACCCAAGATGATGAATGCTGACATGGACGGTGAGGTCCTCATCCTCTGGCTTTCTGGATGCTTTTGCTTCATTACGCAATGAAAAGAGCAGAGAAGCAGTCTTTAGAGCTTTAGGTCTTGACTAACTTCTTCCCCTGTACTTAGAAAGCATCCAAGGTGGCTTCCATTCTGTAACTGTGTGGCAAGTTCATTTGTTATTTTCTGCTCAGTGCTGTGAAGTAGAGGCTCAGTATACCTCAGTTAAGAACTGTGTTAAGACAGCTAAGATAATGGTTATAAATGTTGTGCAGAATCTATTCCACAACTGGCACAGTGGTCATTAATAGTAAATTTTACACTTTTTATTACAGCAGTTGATGCTGAAAATCAGGTGGAACTGGAAGAAAAGACTCGACTTATTAATCAGGTGTTGGAACTCCAACACACACTTGAAGGTTAGATTCCATTTAGTAGTTTCCATGAATGACATCTAGTTAGCCTCAAAGACCATGTTAGGTTTTTTTTTTTTTGTTGTTGTTGTTATTTTGTGATTGATATATGTATGTGTATGTGCATGTGTATGTATATATATCCCTTATTTGTTTGTATGGTGGGTGTGTGCCAGGGTATCCTTGTGGAAGTCAGAGGGTAACTTGTGGGAACCATTCCTTCTATTCCATGGATCTTGGAATTGAATTCAGGTCCTTAGGTATGGGTGGCGATGTCTTTACCCAGGGAGTCACGTTGCTGCCCCAGTTGTTGTTTTCCTTCTTTCTGCTGTCTACAGTTTGGCTGTGGTTTACAGGACACATGTGCCTCCCTCAGACCAGTCACTGCTGTCCTCTTTAAGGCCTTCAGATGTGTTGAGTTAGTATGCGTGCTCTTTTTAAATCCTGGCAATGTGTTACTCAGCTTGTTTCAAGAAAGCTCTATTAAAATGAAAAGAAACACTACTTCTAGAGATTAAAATTGATCTTAGGGTTTTTTTTTTCTTCTTCATTTTTTTAACTTCCTTCCATAAAATTAATACTACCACCTGTAGGAGGAGCTAAGGTGGAAGGAATTAGGAGAGGAAGAGGAAAAGGAAGAGGAGGAGTTAGGAGAGGAAGAGGAGGAGTAAGGAGGAGAGGAGAAAAAGGAAGAGGAAGAGACAGGAGAGGAGAACAAGAGAAAGAGAGAGAGAGGGAGGCAGAGATGTAGGAGATAAGTGCATGGAGAGCACTCGTGGAGAACAACTTATAAACTTATAATTAGGTTAGCTAATTGGGATACAACTCTCTTTGTATGGGCATCTTGTTATTAATCATTATCAAACATATAAAGCCTTTGATTAATCTATAAGAATTAGAGTCTTATTCTCTTACTGGGCCCGCATGGAAGGCAGAATGTTCTGGGCAATGCCCTGCCTTGCAGAGACAGCATGGAAGATTGGCAGAGCCATCTCTCACGCTGGCATCTAGTGGGTGGCAGGGCTGGTGTTTCTGGTGGCCGGTTCTAGCTGCAGCATGCACTTGGCCTCCGGCCGAGAAACATGGTGGTTGGGCTAGTCAGAGCCACTGCAGCTTAGATAGTTGGCCTGAGCCAGAGGCTGATTTAAATAATTACAACAACCACCTACCTGGTTTTTGATGTTTAATGACATTAAGTATTGTTTTCTTTTGTTTGGGGCACAAAGTGAGCAATAGCTTCTCATTTGACAGTAACAGTCACACACTCCACCTCAGATTATCTGGGAACACGGGCTGACGCTATTCTCTTTAAGTCGCTGTAATCTCTTTAAATGCTGCTTTAAGTCCCTTCCTTAGTTACATGTCTGTGTAGCTTGTTTCCTGAGTTCCTTCAGACCTCTGGTCAAATTACCCTTAGCAAAAGAGTTAACTCTAAAAAAGAGCTTCTAATCTGCTTTTAGGACCCTTAGCCAGTTTTGCTTTTTCTCTAGAGAAGTTGACATACTGTATATTGATGTTTAATGTTTACTCTTGATACCTGGGCCCCATGTTACTGACTAGGTGCCCACATACAACCATGTTTATTCTCTGTTGCATCTAGAATGGTGCCTGCTTCTGTTGGTCTATATACGTTTGTTAAATATGTGAATGGATGTAATTTTTATTTGTTCATTAGAATCTGCATCTTTTGAAATTTTAACTAATATAAAACTATAAAAAGACCAGCTGATTGGATCTTTTATCCGCCGTAGGAATCCAGTGTGTTAAGGTGTGCAGTGTAAACATTTCCAGTAAAGACATTGTCATCTTGTGTGGGAGGACATGCGTACTTTAGAAATACAGTGTTTTCTTAATCACTGTAAGAGCCAACAGAAGTGCTCTACAGACTCCTGAACCCCATGGAAACACCGTTAACAATCACCACCTTCTGACTTGTAAAAGTCAGTAAAAGTTTTTTTAACCTAAGCCTTTCCCCCCAGTAATCTGAATTATAAAACAGAAAACTTACAAGTTGTCATATTTATTTATTGTTAGTGCTAGCAATCAAATTCAGGGTCTCACACATGCTAGGCAAGGGCTATAGCATTGAGTCACATTCTTCAGCCTGGTCTTTCATTTCATAACATAGAGTCATTGCCATGATTTTATTGATAATTGTATTTTTATTTATTTTTAATATAGATCTTTCTGCAAGAGTAGATGCAGTTAAGGAAGAAAATCTGAAGCTAAAATCGGAAAATCAAGTTCTTGGACAATATATAGAAAACCTCATGTCTGCTTCTAGTGTTTTTCAAACAACTGATACAAAAAGCAAAAGGAAGTAAAGGGTTCACCTCCCTCTCTTCTATGGATTGCTGCTTTTTTCCTTCCCCCTTAAGGCTTGGATACGATCCAAAAGTTAGAGTCTCTTTGTTTGCTTCCCTGAGTATTTATAAAGAGAATGTCAGACCTAGGTAATACTAATGCTTCACAGGAGCATCTCTGTGTTAACCTTATATGTATACGTTAGTCTATGAAAATGTGCACATGTAGAGACTTTATATTAGAATTACAGATATTTATGAATCTTGAAGATGAATGTTTTGCCAATTTGCTTACATATATATAGGTTTAGTACTGTCTTTTATCATAAGCCTAACTAGTAAAATATATAATAACCATGTTGTGAAAAAGTGACCAAAACCATGTACTGAATGCACAGCTCCTGTACCTTGTGGGCCGTCTTGTGCCTCTCCTCCATCTGCCTCTTCCTTCCCATCTCCCTTCCTGACAGTAACGTCAGTAGTCATCTCCTGCAAGAGTAACCTGAACTGGAATTGTTGACACTTAACCAAAATAAGATACTTTCTTATCTAAGGCTTGCCATTTGTGATACTTAGTAATAAGATAGGATTGCTGGTGTCTCTTTAATCAATTGAAAATAGATCGAAGCTATAAAAAATAAAGGGTTTTCTTTGAAATGTAAACTGTCATACTGAGAAGCTAAAACCTCCCTATTGCATAAAGTAGTCCGTTTGGTGTTGAAAAGATTGGAATGCTGGTTACATGTGTATGAGGAAAAAAAGTTGAGGAAAGATAGAAACAGGAAGGAAAACTGGATAAACAGAAATACCCTCCCAGTGTTTCCCTCCAGATGTGCGTTACCTCTGGCCCACAGCTGCACTTTTGGGACATAGATGAAAGTGGACTGAGTCTGATGTAAGTGGATTAAGAGAGACTAGTAGTTAAGAGTTTGATCTCAAGGTTTGTTTGTACCCGGGAGATGAACTTTTACAAAATTGAGAGTATATTAGTATCAGAATCATGAATATAAGAGAGTTTTGTATATGTGATAATTATTAACCTTAGTATCTTATCTCAGTTGTTTTCCCAGAATTTCTGTAAACTCAACTTAGTTTGCAGAATTTTAGTCATTCTTTTAACAGATTTTAAAGTTTCATTTGTGGCTTCCATTTGATAAGGAGCTAAT